>APFE031660102.1:0-47807 GCA_000404065.3 Pinus taeda
AAATATATAATATATATATAGCCCTTTGGCGATTACTATACTGTGCTAGAGGCTGGAACTGGAACCGGATGAGGCGTTTCTGTTATGGTGAGGAGGGCATATGTTTTTCCAAGCCGGGATTTTCTCTATTCATCAAAGCTACTGTTATGAACTTAGGTTTGACGTCCTGTTATATTATGCTGCTGTTATGGACTATTGCTTAAATTTTCTTTTTTAATACGTTCTCTATGACGAGTTTATTGCTTATTAGGCCCTCACTAACGTTTTCGGTACATTTGCTCAGTTTTGATCTAGCATATTAGGGTTATATGTAAATTTAGTTTAATATAAATCAAAATTTGATTTGGTTTATATGTAAATTACATTTATATAAAAGCTATTTTTTTAATTAATTAGGAATATTTCATATTATATTTCGAATGGGTAAGTGTTTTTAGTTATTTTTATAAATATTAATAATATATTTAAAATATAATTATTAAATTACTTTCAATAATATTTAATAATTTATTCTATAAATTAATATTCATAATATATTATTATAAGAATTTTATACTCATTAACATATTGAAATATGTGGAAATAAAAATTCTATCTTCATGTTATAGTAGAGATGCATTATATAATAATGAGCATAGTTATCTTTTAAATATACAAAGTGTTTTATAAAAACAAACATAAAGAGAAATTACCCCTATTACATTTTTTTGATCAGCTTATTGTATTATAATATATTAAACTAAATAATTATTATGATCTAATAATAACTATGCTAAATTCTCTATTTTAATATTAATACATTGTTATACATATTATTAATAAAAAAGACACAGTTAAATATATATAATTTTATTTTAAATAAAAAAATTATATAATAATTATATATTATTTTTAGGTATCTTAATATGATTTAATTTAGTTATACATGACTATATTAATTTAATTAAATATATGTTACATATCAATTGATTTGTTTTTAAATGGTTTGTAAAAAAAAATTCTCTTTATTTTTTTTGGAGCGAATTGGTAACTACAGTGGTATTGTACTCACATTATACGAGGTCAAGGTACTGGTATCATATTCGCATTACAAGGGGTTGAATGGTATCCTACTGGCATTACAGGCAGTCGAATCTTACCGGTTGCCACTATAACCTTTAGGAGGCCCTGCCCAACCCGCAAGGACGGCCCTCAGTTAAAATGAGACTCAAACTCGTGACCTGTAAAGCTGCACGGAAAATTGTTTGTTGGCCACGAAACCAAACCAAACCTCTGCAGACTCTGTTTATTTTATTTTAAATTTCACTTATAATATTAAATATTTTTATATAAACTCTGTTATATATAAAATTTTGAAATTTAAAATAAATATATATTAAATTTTAATAATTAATAAAATAATTATATAAAATAAAAAATATATTATATATTTATAAAATATAAAACAATTATTTTTATATTTTATTATCACACATAAATAAATAAAAATAAAAATTATTTATATTAAAAAACAAAATACAATAATAAATAATATTCCAAAATTAATTAATATATTAAAATTAATTTATATTAATGATTAATAATAATTTTAGAATAATAAAATTAAAAGATGCAAGAAGCATCACAAATTTTCCTCCATCGAAGCCATGGCGGCTGGAAATTGAACTCAAAACCTCTACCTTTCTCAAAGACCACTCTCCAATGTATGGTAGAGCTAAGTTATGAGTGCATACCGTTGTCCGTTTTTATCTGACGTGTACAATGAAACCCAGTTATGACCCCTTGTTCGATCTACCCAGCGGGGCCAGAGCTTAGTGTATAAGGTTGTTATTTTCTGACATGTACTGGGGGACCTGACCTACGTGTTCACTCTACTTGGTCCCAGGGATAATTGAAGATGGTGTAGCGTACATGTTTAACAACTTAAAAATACAAAAAAAAAAAAAAATTATTTTTAAGATTTAATTTTCTGTAATCAAATTTAAATTGGGACCAAGTTGGATTATAAATTAGTTCTATTTTTTAAGGTTTAATTTTCGCTTTAATTAAATTGAAATGGATTCAGTGGTATTAATAATTGTATGTAAAGTTGGTTTTAGTATTTATTTTAATATGTATCTAATTGATCAAGAATTGATATTTTTTACAATAAAATTAATATTTATTTTTGTATTTAAAAATAAATAATTAAGTTATATTAAGATTTTAGTTTTTTATTAATAGAATATAAAATAATTATTCTATCAATTTAATAACAAGGAGGTATATGGGTTTGTATTTATTAGTATTTAATCCTATGGTTTTTGAAAAAGTTCCATTATGAGTTATAAATTAAGAATTGAGAAATTTAGTTTATATTAAATATAATATATATAAATTTTGTATATATTAAGTTGAAGAATACTAAGTAACTATGGTATATTGCATTTTATTATAGTTCAATATAACATAATACCAGTTTAGATCTATCTTAACACCGGATGTATCAAGCCCCTAGAGGATCAAATCTCTCAAGGTGCAAACCCATTTTTTGAGAGTAAAACTTGATGAAAGATTTGCACCAATTTGATCCCTCTAGGCCCTTTATAAATCCAGTGTTAAGATGGATCTAGGCTGAACATCTAATTATTTTGATCATTTTAAATATGCTAAATATGTCTAAGATTAATTTGGTCAATTTAATTTAAAAATTTGCTTAGTTACCTCAGTTTGTTGAGATGAAAGAGATTGTTAATAACTTGAATGATGAAAAATGATGAAACTCAAATTTGGAGTGCAAAGTCAAAATGTGAAACTAAGAATATAGTCAATTACAAACAATCTTCATTGTAATCAATCTGAAACTATTTTCCATATGAAAAGAGTAGTTGGAATCATAGAACATTCCAATATTTAGTTGGAATCATAGACCATTCAAATATTTAACTCGAGCTAAAACAACATACCTTGTCTATGTTGCTCTCCAATATTAATAGTAGTTTTCTGCAAAGTCAATCATTGTGACTTATGGAGTGTTAAACCCCAAATAATTTTCAATGGTAGTTATTTTCTATTATTGCATTTGAATGCAAAGTAATTAACAATGTTGAATGATGGAAAATGGGAATAATAAGAATGTACCAAATTATAAATAGTTTATAGTTTTAAGAAGCAAACATTTGGGGTAAACAAACATTTTATTTAGGATGAAAATTCAAGTATTGTATTTATGGTTGAATAATTTTTATGTGCTTACATTGAGAAAGTGTGTGTGTGTGTTTTGGGGGTGAGAAGGAGAGACAAGTGAGATAGAGATATAGATGGGGGCAGAGGGAAGAAGAGAGAGGCAAAGACAGGGAGGGAGGAAGAGATATATATGTGGAGACAGAAATGTTAGAGAGAGAGAGAGGGGGAGGGGAAAGGCACTGAGGGAGAGAGATAGATAATTATAGAGAGAGAATGTGTATGTTTATGGGCTGAGATAAAGAGATAGAGAAGGAGAGACAATGAGAGATAGAGATATAGATGGAGGAAGTAGAGATGTGCTTACACTGAAATCAATGCACACTATTAATCTAATTACTTTGAAATTAATGTACATCATACATCTTGTTGCATCAAATCAGAAATCAACATCTATACTAAAATCAATGCATTCAGTGCAAACAATCAAATAGGATCAGAAATCAACATCTATACTGAAATCAATGCATCTAGTGCAAGAAATCAAATAGGATTAGAAATCAATATCTATACCGAAACTAATGCATCTAATGCAAGCAATTAAATATGAGTAGAAATCAACATCTACCTTGAAATCAATGCATCTAATGTAAGGTATTAAATCTACACCGAAATCAATGCATCTAGTGCAAGTGATTAAATAGGATTAGAAATCAATATCTACACGGAAACCAATGCATCTTGTGCAAGCAATCAAATAAGAGTAGAAATCAATATCTACACTGAAACCAATACATCTAATGCAGGCAATCAAATATGAGTAGAAATCAACATCTACGCTGAAATCAATGCATTAGTGTAAAGTATTAAATTGACTAGAAATCGACATCTCAATGCATCTAGTGCAAGCGATCAAATAGGATTAGAAATCAATATCTACACAGAAACCAATGCATCCTGTGCAAGCAATCAAATAGGAATAGAAATCAACATTGACATTGAAATCAATGCATCTAGTGTAAATGCAAATTTTGAATCATAAAAGAGTTTTAATATGAAATGTATAGATTAATAAGATATGAGATTTTAATCTGGGTTGGATTTGTAAATTCTAAACAGTGGATAAAAATACAAATAAAATAAGTTTTGTAATAATTTATATGTAATATTGCTCTTTTTTAGAGATTGGTGACCATATCCATGAAATATTTGTATCTGATAAATCTAATTGAAAAGATGACTTCCTACCCCAAGGAATTAAATTAATCTTCGATTTAAAATTTATATATATATAATTTATTAAAAAAATTTAAAATACAAAAGAAATAGTTGGGTATACTAATTGTGTCTACTACTTATAAGGTAAGGAGTAATGATAACCTATCTAAATCTAAGAAAATTATAATAATAATACAATTGATTTAAGATAAAGAACCATAAAATAAAATTATTCTGATAAAAAATGTAATAATAATAAAAATCTATTTTTATTATGTATTTTAAAAATAAAATAAATCTTTTTTTTTTCCAAAGAAAAAAAACGGTAACTTTTTATTAAAAAATTAATGAAAAGTTACACTAGCAGATGCAATGAAGCATTCCATAAGATGCCCATATGGGCACGAGTGCAAACGCACCCCACGCAACGTTAGAAGACTAACGTGCATAAAGAAAGAAAAGAATAGAGAAGAGAGTAGAGAGAAAGAAAAAGGCAAAAAAAACTGAAATCCGACAGTGAGTAAAAATCACGCTTCAAGTTTTCCTCCCCTTTTTCTTTTCAACCTTTCGCCACTCTCCTTGAGTGGGCTCGATCGAAGCAATGACTAACTGTGTTTCTGCTTTTTGTGTGCCTGTTTCCTTGTCTGAGTCTGAAGTATCTGAGTGGTGATGTCGTTTGATCCCTCCCATGTTTTGTTCCTCGTTTGTCTTCTCTGCCTGATTTTGGTGGATCTTTGTATCCTTGTTTGCTGATGTAGCTTCTTCCTTAGTCTCCTTTTCTTTGGATACCTCTGCATTCTCTGCGAAAGTGCCATCCTCTTCTGCTTTTGATTCTTCATCATCTGAATCAGGGGGGGGAAATTGCCATCCTTTCCTCTGCTTCCCTTTCTGCTTCTTTTTGCTATTTACTTTTTTTGCTTCTGGGCATGTGCTTTGGAGGTGTCCTATTTGCCTGCAGAACCTACATCTGAAAGCAGTGTTTTCATAGTCTAGTGTTTGCAGCCAATTTTGTTGTTTATAAACCAGTCTTATGTTGTCTGGCAGCCCTTTGCTGAGATCTACTTCGACACAAATGCAAGCAAAGGTGTATAGCCTTTCACCAATTCTCTCCATATCTGTTTTGATATATTTCCCTATGCTATTCCCAATTCCTTCCAAGACTTGTTCACTCCAAAAGTGGAGGGGAAGGTTGAATAAACAGACCCAAACCGGCACTTTGGATACAGTCATGGTGTTTGGATCGAAATTTGGAAACCATGGGGTCATGAATAGCCCCGATGTTCCCCGGAACCAAGGCCCATTGCTGATGATTTTTTCTCTGTCTTCCGAGGATGCGAATCTAACTATGAAAAATCCCTTGGAGCATAAATGTATGTCACATTCCATGGTCCAAGTGGTGAAGATCCAATGGAATAGATCCATTGGTTTCGGCCAGAACTTGTTAAACCGACAGATTAGGGCCTGCGTTTCATAGGAATTTACGAAGACATCAAGCCCTGTAGAGTCAAAGTTTAGGGTTGGGGTTTGCCCTAACTAATCTACGATATATGGCCTAGGAGTATACCTGCCTTGATCTGGAGAAGATCCTGAATCTTTATTGCCCTGGAGGATGCTTTTGTATGAGATCCCTCCTTTGGGTTGTTGGTGAGATGCAGTCTTTTTCCCCTTTTCCCCTCCTGAGCCGCTTGTCTGACCCTGAGGTGGGGCTCCTCCCCTCAGTCTGAGGTTCAAAACAATGGTTTCTCCTGGGCTAATCCCATAGCTTCCCAAGGTTTTGTTGTCTTGGAGAGACCATTTGCCATTTCGTAGGTGTTGGATTTGTCTAGGGTATCCAGTCAAAGCACAGATTTGTTGCTTCAGCTGCAACACAGTACTTTCTGCTTGTACCCATACTAAAAAGGATTTCGTCTCTGGGGTTTTTATGAAAATCTGAAAACAAGTTTTTGTTACCTGATGACTGTCGTCTAGCTGAGTTCCTGCTCTGCCTGTAACGGTGGCATTTGTGGTTTCCTTGTGTTCTGGTTGTCAGGGATCTTCTGGATCTGGGCTTTTGTTGAGGCATTTTTCCAATTGCCTTTCGCGATCTGCAAACCCTCTGATGGATCGGCCAGATCTGCTATCTTTGTGGACAGGGGAGAGCGGATCTGTACCATGCAACCCCCCTTTCTTTCCTCCAACAGCAAATTCGATGGGTATGCCTCCTAACTGCAAAGATCTAGCTATCTCTGCCTCCGCGAATCCACTTCCTCCGCCACCGTTCATCAAGAATTTGTGCCCATAGAAACCCTGATACCTGTCTTGAAAAACCATTTGCAGGGCAGCAGCGTCGATCCCGTATACTGCACTGACTGCTGCTCCAAGATCCCGATCTCCCCGAAGAAAAGTTACCAGATCTGACCTGAATAGAGGTCAATCTGTCAAACGGATGGTTGTAGTGATGAGCCTCAGGCTGGATCTATGCACCAAGCCTCGGATCAAGAGAAAAGGTGTCTGCTTCAGTCCCAATAGCGATCGCTTGAACCGCTGGTTATCATGATCTGCATCATAGAACCGTAGATCTGTATTCTGGCTTGCAAAAACTTTAGTAATATCTCCATACCTTTGGCAGATTTTTCGTTTGTCCATTCCGCAACCTCCATTATTGCTCGATCCAGCTCGTTCACTGAGCTCGGCCGCTGATTTCCTCTCGTAAACCCTCGCCATTCTTCAGACCAGTTGCGCCTTCCAGAGCGGCAACCTTCAAATAAATCTTTTTTTTTATATAAATTTTAAAATATATTTTATAAAGGTTTATAGCATAACCACAAATATGTAATTAAAAAATAAAAGATAATAAAAAAATAAATATTTATTGTTAAACAAAAAATGTAAAGTAAAATTTAATATCAGAATATAATGTTTTAATTTCCCTATATAGTATTAAAAATTTTTAAATAATTATTGGTTATTAATTTTACCGTATATTACAAATAAATAAAATGGTAAAAGCATAATAAAGTTATAGGTTATAATCTCCCGATCGGGATGAGCAAGGTGGCAATTCGGGCAATAAATGATCGACAGTGCGCATGTAGGAAAGAGCAGGTGGGGTTCAGGAAATGATTAGCACGGGCAAATGGATCGGTGAGAAGGATATCTTCTCAAGGCGAAGGGATGGCAGGGTACAGACGGAGGTGGGTAGATCCGTCAGGATGTCAGAGAAGCGACAGGAGAATGATGGTATGGGAGAATGGGGCAGCAGAGTGGAAAGGGAGGCAAGCTATAAGTGAAGAAGGAGGGGAGGTATAAGGGAGAAAGGCTGGCGACGAAGAACGAAGAGAATTGCATGCAGAGGAACGGGAGAGGGTGGCGACAAACTGTCGTATACCGCCGGGAGAAAGGGAGAATTCAGGAGCTGAACCGAGAGAACAGGGACGTGGAGAAGGAAACAAAGACGCAAGGAAAGAATGGCGGTGGAAGGCAGCATGACTGCAGGCAAATGGATGAGGAGCAGGGCAGAGGAAGGGAACCAGGGACGAGGGGACCGGGATGTTAAGGGCAAAGGAGTAACGGAGGGGGATACAGAGCAGTTTTCCATTCCAGTGTATGATGACTCAGAGAGCGGGAGCGAAGATTTCGACGCGGAAAAAGGGAAAGACGAGCCGGGGACTGGAAAACGTGGACGGAATGGGAGACCAGCCAGGAGTAGGACCATGAAGAGAGGAAGAGAGGAAGTCGGAGGTATTAAGGAACGGGAGGCCGGAGAAGAGAGCGGAAGATGGAGCAGAGGGCGAGGTCGACGAGGCAGGGGAGGCCAGAGGAGACGGGGAGGGGCAGAGGGAAGAAGTAGGCGAGGACGAAGCTGCAGAGAAGGAACGGTGGAAGATGGGGAGACCAGCACAGAAGGGGCAGGTAGGAAGGGAAGGAAAACGATTGGGAAGAAAGTACAGGCAGCTGAGAGAGCCTACTGTGAGAAGACCAATCCGAAAATCAGAAGAATAATTGAACATTGGGAGGAGGAGGCAATTCAGGCCCAGTTTGAGGAGGAAATGGAGGATTGGGTGTATCTTCTGCCAGATCCAAGACATACCTGTGGTCGAATGACCTTATATAAACAATCTCTGCACGTATATTGGGTAATGAAGAGGCTTATGGCCAAGGCTATGGAACAGGTAGCCTTGGAAATGGCAGAATTATCACAAGGGATCCCAAATCTGAAAAAGGAGCTGAAGAACATTCAAATCACCCTACTCATGCAGGATAAGAGGCTGGAAGAAATTCAGCAACAGCTAGAGGCGAGTGGCTTGGTAATAAAGAAGGAGAACGAGCAGCAAGAAGATGCAGGGAACCACTGAAGAAAAGGCATGTTTTTTGAGTTTTTAAAAGTCTAGTTCTTAGTTATCACTAGCTATGTGTAGGATCTCTGTTAATTTTTATGTGCAGTCATATGACAATAGTAGCATATATAAGGCTGATGTATATAAATATATAAAGCCTGGAAAGATAGACTGAAAACTTTCTATTTTTGGTTAGCTGTCAAAAACTACAGGTGGTCAAGAAACCCGGTTTCCCCTCGGGGCGGGTTGAGACCACCATAAGTTTGTAGTGGTTTCAAATTTTGTTAATAGAAAAAGGTAACTCCTCAGCTTCCAAAAAAAAAGTTATAGATTATAAAAAGGTAAAAGCGTAATAAAGTTCTATCTAAACCTATAATAACCATGAGTATATTGAATTTTCCCTCCCTATTGTTTTATTGCCGTTATTGTCAAATTTGTTATAAAAAAAATAAATTTTAAATTTTAAAATACTTAAAAGTCTAATAAAGTTCTATCTAAACCTATAATAACCATGAGTATATTGAATTTTCCCTTCCTATTGTTTTATTGCCGTTATTATCAAATTTGTTATAAAAAAAATAAAATTTTAAATTTTAAGATACTTAAAAGTCTTGGTTAAGTGTTTTGGGGTTTTGATCTTGTTCATTTCACAGTGTTTTTGGTAACTTATAGCTTAGTCAAATATCCGTCTTTACAGTGCTTTGAAGATCAATTTATTATATATATACTTTTTTTTATAGTATAGAAGATTTAAAATTAATATAAAAAAAGTTCTGGAAAAAAAATGCTGGCCAGTAATAATTTTTATCACAATATTTTTTTTTTTCATTGTGATCCTTTTCAAAATATATATTATAAAAAAAACTCCTAACTTTAAAAAAAGTTTACTAATTACTCGACATGAAATTCAAAAAAAAGCTAACATCCAATTAATGTTAATGATTTTATATTAACATATTGGATATTATATTTTAATAAAAATAATATTATATTCTATAATTAGAGATAAAATTTTTAATGTAGACAACTGACTTTTAGATAATTTTGTTTGTAATTTTATAAAGTATAATTATTTTAATTTTCAAAAGGCATTTATATTTATTAATTTTTTTTTTAAATTTAAAAGATTATTATCTTTTATATTCAAATTATTATTAGATAGATATATATTTCTAGTATGAATATGTAATGAATAATTTTTTTAATTAGTTATAATTATTTAATTAATTCATAATCGTGATTTACTCTTGTTCTCTAATAAATTAGAAGCACTTAACATTTATATTCAAATTAGAAGCACTTTCGGTTTTTTTTAATCGCAATTGTCTTCGGTTATCTAGCCACTTAGGCCATGGCCACAATAGATACCTACATTATTTACCCCCTCCGAGCGGTCCAGTCGCCCTGGTTCCGTGCCCCTGACATGCTACTCCGTAACCCTTTCAGAACGCTCAACCCCATAAACAACTACTGACATGGCCAAATTGAGTTGAGCTTACTCACCTTAGTAGCATGTCGAGAACTAGTTTCGTTACGGAAGTCGAACATTCTTTTTACCACTCTTTCAAAAATGTTAGAGTAATTTTTAATTTTAAGATTTTTATAATTTTACATTTTTTATTATCAAATATAAATTATATAATTATAGGATTAAAAAATTTATTTATATAATTAATTATTTAAATTCTTATATAATAATTTTTATATTTATGATATTATGATTATATTGAAATTATATATATATGTATAATTCAATTTTAAGGTCACGTTTAAGTGAGACACTAAATTGGTGTATGAGACTTCTTTGTTTGTGAGACAAGGGATCTACTTCAGCGATTTGATTGCAAGTCTATGGAAGCATACATACTCTACCCCCTTCACCTCAACTATTTGATTGCTAAGTCTAGGAAGGTATACATACTCTACCCCTTTGATTTTGAACTTGCCATAAAAACACATGCTCTTAACTATTAGGCCCACTCAAACATGTATATATAAAATTTGTTATGCTATATTTTAATTATAGTAAAAATGTCATTATATGATAATAAGATGTTATCACATGAGATATAAAAAGTGTTATATATATATATATATCTATATATATATTATATATATATGTATGTATATATATATATATGCTAAATTTTACATATATTTATTAATATATATCAAATTTTATTAATGATTATATTTTAAATATTTTAATATGATTGACGAAAGATTATATTTACGATTTGTTTAATTAGGGGACAATGTGACTTGTTTAATTAGGGGACAATGTGACCTGGAAGATAATTCTCATGGATTTTTTGTTTTTTTTTTTAAATTGAAACTCAAAGTGTTTGAATGAATTTTTTTAATGTTAAAAATGGATTCACTACCCTTAAGCACCCATGAAATACCAAAATTGTGAAACATGGCAGCTACAACTTAGAATTCCAAAAATATTTACGAAATTTAGTCCAAATCATGCCAAAAAGACATTATTTTGAAATGTAATCCTCACATATTTAACTACAATATTATTTAGATAGATAAAATTAAATTGTTTTAATACCATCATTAATCAAAATTATCATAATAAAACTTAAAAAATAGTAAAAATTACAATATATTTAAAATAATAAAAAATTTTAATTAATTATTTTCATATAAGATAAATAAAATTGAAAAAAATATTAATTATTTTATAGTAGCATAGTAAAAAATAATTTATAGTAAAATTACAACAAAATATATTATAATATTAATTAATATTCAAATAAATATAATAAAATTATATTTTTCACAAACTAATTTTAAAAAATTAAAATGATAAACTTAAATACATTCTATAATGTTTTGATAATGAATAACAAAACTAAACTCTTTGATTAGGAAGATAACAACATTAAACTAATATCAACTTGTTTGGAAAAATAATTATTAGACTTATAACTTATAATACAGACCCTAGTTTATTAGACGTGTAACATGCATGCCCTAGTTTGATGTGTGGTTTACCCAAGGGATACCCGCGAACACCAATGTGGTATTTCTAAAGTATAAACACTTTAGATGCTGCTAGAGTATAAACACTTTAAATGACCGGCGAAGTCCACGACAAAACACCATAGTTCAGTACCATGAAGCAATGGTAGGAACAGGACGACAAACACCGAGCAAACATCAGTGGTTTAGGCAGGATATAAAAGAGAGAAGTGGTGGCAAGGGGCAACAATTAAAGAGATAGAGGTGGCAAGAAAGAGATAATTCATTTAAGTCCATTTTGTTCAAAACGTCTAGCAACCGGACGAGAAACATTAGTCAGCCGTTGATTCATTTGAGCAAGTGACGTGCGAATCAGTGTTTGTTATTTTCATAATTTTTTTCTCTGACGTTATTTGACAAATTTTCACATATTGTAGGAGGTAGACGCTATTATTATTATGTTAGCTAAAGAGGAGCGAGAACATGGCGCAGAGGGAAAAGTTGCTAAACAAGAGCAGAGGTGGAAATTTTCAAAAGAAGAGGTATTTATCTCTGGGTCGTTCGATAGTTGAAACAAATTGGCCAACACAATGTCCATCATTCCTGATGAGGTGAAGGGAATTTTTTATTTCCCTGTTATCAGCAGCAATTTTCATATCTAATTCTCTGGTTTTCTTTTAGCAGCCTTTATCATTTATAGATCTTTTGTGGTAATGTTGTTAGTTTGTTTATCGATTTTTTGTTTCCAGCGTTTCTAAAACTACACAGAGAACTTGCAGAGCACTGTGTGCAAAGGGCGGAGTAATTTTCTACAAGGTATACAGGGTACAAGGTACAGTGTAGCTCATTCTCAAGACCTCCCTGTTTGCTTATTTGTAGTGTTATGATGATTTGATTTCCTTAAATTAAAGACAATTGCAATTGGTAAGTAATTCATTCATTTATTTATAGATTTTTATGGGCTAAGAGTGGTTGCTTTGTTTATTTAATTTTGCTTCCAGCGTCTTGCTAGAAGAGAGGATAGAGCACTGAGTGGAAAGGGCAGAATGAGCACTACCGCAAAGGAAGGAATGGAAACTACTGAAGCTAGCAATAGCAATGTTTGTAAGCTACTTTGCAGATGCTTCTCTATATCTTCAGGGTCTTTTGTGTTGTGTAGTAGATAACATTTATTTGGAGTTCATATATATATATATATATATTTTTTAAATTTCTTGCTCAATGATTAAAGATATAGTTATGAGGATTAAGAGTTAAAAATATAAAAAATATTCTAAATTTCTTGCTAAGTGATTAAAAATATAGTTATGAAGATTAGGTTAGCCTTTGAATGTTCTTTAAATCAATCATAATGAAACATAAACCCAAAAGGGACTTTGGACAATCAAATTGTCTAAATAAATAATGTGTGTTCCATGTTAGTGTGTTTCTAGTCCCACATATTTCATCTTGGCCATCTTTAAATAAAACATATTCATGTAAATTAGAGTTGGGTTTATGAGAATTATATGTAATGAACTTTGTTTCACACTTAGTTTTATTATTGTTGGGTTCATTTCCTCTTAATGTGCATTGAAGAACTGAAGGTTTCTATTTTTATTTGTAAAAGTGATTATTTATTTCAAAATAAACTGGAGCATCATTTTTATATTTTCAAATATATGAATAAACTGAAGCATCATTTATATATTTTCAAATATATGAATAAATTGTAGCATTGCCTTAAAGAACTGGAATGAAAAAATATTTGGTAGTTTCTATTCCCATTTGGAAATGTGATTATTTATGTCGAAAAAATATTTGATAGTTTCTATTCCCATTTGGAAATGTGATTATTTATGTCAAAATAAAATATGAATAAACTGTAGCATCTTTCTCGATCAATTTTGTCATATATTTTCATGTTTTCCAGCCATTGGCTTGATGGTCACATTTTTTTTCTTCATTAAAATCCTTTCTTTCCTCTGTTTATTTTTGTTATTTTCAAATATATGAATAAATTGTAGCATCAGGCTGAAGAACTGGAATGAAAAAATATTTGGCAGTTTCTATTCCCATTTGGAAATGTGATTATTTATGTCAAAATAAACTATGAATAAATTGTAGCATCTTTCTCGATCAATTTTGTCATAGATTTTCATGTTTTCCGGCCATTGGCTTAATGGTCACAGTGTTTTTGTTCATTAAAATCCTTTCTTTCCTCTGTTTATTTTTCTTGAACCTTGTATTTGGCTTCCTCAACAATGGCTGCCTTGTCATTCTCTACACATCTTTTTTTTTATGTATATCTAGAATAGTATTATTGCCTCCCTCCATTAAAGTCATGGAAATTGGGACCGATTGAACTTGGAATCTGTTTCACTCAAAATCCACTCTTCTCTATGTTTATTCATGTTAGTTGATGTGTATAGTGGACAAATATGATATGTGGCATACATTGGCATTTCGGGTTTATTTATTTTACTAGGACCTAGCCATGACCCACAAGTTTTTTTATTTTACTTGATGTTATGGTAGGACCTAGTCATGTCCCACATGTTCAATCAGCTCAGATTTTGGTGTGTTGGGTTTATTATTTTACTTTCTGTGTTTCGCCATGTCACAATCCATGTGTTCAATCAAGTCTATTTGATATCCAAGATTCCATGTAATATCCAAAGCTGAGTATAAATCTTCCAAATCAAACATTGCTTCGAATCTTGCATATCAACTGTGAGAGAAGTCGGCAAGGTGAATTCAAAATTCCTTGAAGAATGCTTGCTTCACCCTACAAGCATTTGAATCTTTGAAGTTCAATGGAGAACTAGGGCTTCGTTCTTCCAATGGAGTCACCAAAAAGAGTTAAAATGAGAGGAGTCTCAGTAAGGAGGAATGACTTACAATGGATATGCTAATGTTAAGGAGGAATGACTTAAAATGGATATGCTAATGTTAAGGTGTAAAGAGATCCTACTATAACTCATTAAAGAGAAAGTTTCAATAATGTTTCAAGGCTTGAAAGAAGCAAATCGCTCTCAATGAAAAGTCCTAGAAAACAAGGTTCAAGACCTCGGGTTTTGAAATTTCGAGTGAAAACAAGTGTTCACAAGGTCAAGACCAATGAGAAAAGGTTTCCTACAGTGGATACAAGCCAAGACGAGGCCCATGATACCTTCAAGAAAGTCCTCAAGTTTAGAGAAAAGAAACTAGTGTTTTCGCTTAGCCTTTAGGGCAACACATAGGGCTAGATATTTTATGGATGAAATTTGAGTGGATTCCCACCAAATTGATAGGTTAGGTAGCCTAGACCTATCTCTTGATGTTTAGGTGTTCAAATCACCTAAAAGCCTCCTTCCTAAAATTTCGCTCCCAGCCTAGTTTTTCTCCCTAACCTTAAAAGGACCAAATTTGAGAAGAGGAAATTATGGAGAGAATTTAAGGTTGATCACCAGGTGATAGGACCAATGCCTTGTCCTATGGGGATATGGAGTCTAATATGTTTAAGATAAGCCAAATTCCTTCTAAGGAGGTCGAAATTTGATGCCCTAGCTATCAAAACTTCAACAATTACCCACTTAATAAAATAAGGGATTTTGATGGAGAATAACAAGAAGTACTCCACTAGGAACATGCATTACATATTACAATGAGTAATGCATACAACATTCATCGAGATATTCTTCAATATACTGATCTTCAACAAATTAGGGCACATAATCTCAACCTACAATCAATAGCTCCAAGCACTAGACATTCAAGAAAAAAACATTTAACAAAATATTCCACTTACAAGATAGCATGCAATATATCCTTCTATTATACCAAGAAATAGACCCAAAGAATGCTAAAATCAACTTCCATATATCAAAATGCATCCAAGTATCTCCAAAATCGCCCACAAGAAGCAAGTCAAATTCTATAAGAGGTTTGAAATTCACAAGATTAATGATTTTAAGATTGATGATGATTGATCACAAATGAGTGATATTCTATTCACATGTCATACTAACTCGAATTAGAGCAAGAAGCCTCTCCTACGTCATAAAATAATGTGAAAAATCATTCTAGGTCACACGCTGACCTAATAGCCAATGTAAAAGCATAACAATTAACAAAAAAAGAAGTCGAGATTTGGATGTCATGCATGCTTAGGCCCTTCTAGGGCATGCGTTAGGCTCCTTCTGTACCAAAGTGAGTGTAGAGGGCTCCAAAAATCATGATCTAAGGGTTGGCCCCTAGATATCAAATCATCTTGTGGATCCTAGTCTTTTTCTTTGGGCACAAAATATGTCTCATGGGTCTCCTAGTGATAGAATAGCTTGATTACGCTCCAACATTTAGGGCTCTAAGGATGGCACTAGCGCTCCCATGTCTCAAGGGGTGACACAAACCTCATTTAGGCCTCACGCAATTTCCAAACCATGTTTAAATTACTAAGATGACTGGGGCATGTTAGTTTTTGTAGTATTGGATAGGTGTTCTAGTCTCGACTTTGGTCAAAGAAGCTAAGGAACACAAAATCTCCAGAACCCAAAAAAAGTTTCAGGAGAAAACACCTAGAGATGGCTCAATTAAGTTAATTGATCAATAATTAAATATTTCCTAAGTTTAACTTGGGAAAAGTGATTAATTAACAATAATTAATTGAGAAAGGTGAGATTTCTCTAGAAACTCATATGGATCGAGTTGGAGATGATCTTAGTCATTGATGGGGATCTAATCATGTTCGTTGGTGAAACAAGAGATTATAAGAGCAACTCGATGGGGATGGAGAAGACACTCTAGTAGTGCAAGTTTCTTGGCAGATCGAGCAAGGGAGGAAAGTTCGAGCCAAAAGGAAGGTAGGAGTAATACTGAGGGAGTAGAAGAGACATTTCCATTAGAGTTTCTCAGCAGTGGAGCAACAATGGTTGGGAGGCTGAATTATTTTTGCAGAGAGACCAAGCAGCCAGAAAGCCTATTTCAAAGTGCCAAAAAGTGATCTTTTTAGTTGCTGGAGGCCGGGACATCACCTGAAAAGCAGAGGGAGGCAGGATGACTCATCCAGACCCAGCTAGCAGGCAATGTGAATTATTTTGGTCAATTAGTGCGCATTTCTAGCCAGTACGAGTTGTCAGGAGGAAGTGCGAGTAGGGCGAGAGAGGATGAGTTTGGTTACAGAAGGGAGGAATTTTCTCCAATTTTGGTAGTATATTTTGCTAGAGGATAGCTAGTTTAGCATCCAAATTTGTACTTCGAATTTTTTGTTGCTGGATATAATAATAAAACCTTCATCTACTGCACCGATTTTCCCACATTGGGTTTTTTCAGGGACATTTGTCCAAAAATCACAATGTCCTTTTAATTTTGTGTGTGCTCTATATTTCTCAGTTCCAGTATTTTATTTTCTGCAATGTTTTTATGTTGAAAATTGCAGGTGTGATTTTATTCGTTGTTTGTCGTAGCAAGTTTTTAAGCAATTAGAAGAATAATTTCTAGTTGATACAATAGAGTTAAAAATTTCACATGGTATTAGAGAGGTGTTAAAGACAGATCAGAAGCTCATAAGTGAGGAGGAAATTTGTGTAGGTTCAAAGGAAGTTCTGCAGCACAATTTCTCGATTTGTGTAGAGGGCTAGCCAGGCAGTTCGATTTGTTGGGTAGAGGGTTCGATTTCCAATTGTAGGTGCAAGAAAAGTTTGAGCAGTAGTTCCAACAGGCAGTGATATTACTGGGAAGCATTTCCAGTAAAGCAGATCAAAGATTTTGTTGAGCAGATTTGGGCATAACTGTTTTTGTAGTAGGTTTCACAGTAATAGATCAACATTGGGTGGAAGAAAAAAACACACACAAAGGAAGGAATTTCCATATTTTTCATATTTCCAGATTTAGTTTTCCAGAGGAAATTCGATATTTCCATTGCAAGTGGCAATAGCACTAGGGGCAGAAATGCGCATTCCAGGAAGGATTATGAGTAGCAGTATAGGTAGCCGAGCAGGAAAAGGAGGAGATTCCTATTTATTTCCCAGTATTTAAGTTTCACATATTTTTGCAACTTTCTAGAGATGATTGTACAAGATTTCCAGATGAGGTTGTGCGAGTTAGGTAGAATGCAGATCTAGATAAAAAATCGACTTCTAGTTACTAGGGATAGGTACCAGAGGAAGTGCAAGCTATCAAGTACTAGTTGCAAATCAGTTTCCTAGTAAGGGACAAGGCTTGATAGGAGATAGTGGGGCACCAGGTCCAGGTGGAGATGGATCTTGATACTTCAACATGTCAAGATGGGCAAGGTTCAGTGCAGATGTAGTAGGGAGATCAGTTAGATCAACACCAATTGTTGCAATAGGATCCTTACCTTTGCTACAAGGGCCCACAATATCACAGTGGCAGGTTCAATGTCAGCAGGTGCATTCAGTCATTTAGATGACAACTGTAGGGCTAGTTGCAGTCAGTACACATGAGATAATTATAGAGCTAGTTCGAGTGACACAAGCAGTGTGAATTGCCCAGTTGTAGGTAGCAGGAGTAGTTCCAGCCAGAGAGGTTTCCAGTATTTTTTTCATAGGAGGAAAGGAGATGAGTTAATTCCAACAAGTGAAGCCAAGGGAGGAAGTATGAATTGGCCAATTAGGGAGAGCAAGGCACAGTTCTAGCCATAGACAACTAGTGATTCCATATTGTAGTGGCTACAAATCATATACCAGTACTGGGAGGAGATCTAGAGGCAGAACGAATAATTTTAGTATGCAGTGAGACGCAGAGTGTTTATAGGAAAGGGTTTATGGAGATAAGATTGGTGTCCCCGCAACAGAACTATGCAGTCCAGTCGACGTGCAGGGAGGATTGTGAGTTGCAATAGAGAGGTTTTTGCTCGAAGAAAAGAAAGATTTCCTAGTGGGAGATCAAGACTCAGAGGGAGTCAAGCTTCAGAGAGAGAAACCCAACGGAAGCTCAACACTTCATATTTTGAGGGGCCAATACATCAGAACACAATTACAATGGTTGAAGCAATGTGGTGGCAATGCAGTAGCATCAACAATGTGAGATGAGGTCAATAGTTCAGTTCATAGTTCACTTTGTATGCAGCGATACCTCCAGGAGAGAGGTGGGGAGACATTGAGCTCTAGACTCCAGAGTTGCAGAGATTTGGGCAGGGTTCAAGAAGGACTACAACGGATCGACATTTCTTCTTGGATTATTACCCTTGCTACAGGGGCCCACAATATTCAATAGCATATGGATTAGTGTTCAGGATGGCGCAGTCAGATCTTGAGGGACAATTGTGGTACTAGTTGGAGTCAGATATTGAGGGGCGCAAAGCAGTTGTAGTGTAGACAGTTACATTGGACATTGCAGAGGCTAGTAGTAATCAAAGACTCAGGAGGCAACTACAAAGCAACTACAACGACATAGTTGATTCAGAGTTTTGGTTCTAAATTGCAGTAGTTGCAGCAACAACAACAACATGAGATCAATTGCAACAGAGTGTAAAGTTAGCAACAGTACATGTGGTATAGTGCAATGTCAACAACAGCGTAAATGTAGGGTGGTTTTCAGCTACAAAGTGGCAGATTAATCAGAGTATGCACAATAGTTCATGGGTAATGGCAAGTTGTCACAATTGTCAGACATCAACAACGTGTATGGAGGATGTTATGTAGACAGAGTGAGAGAACACCTTCCTTGCTAAGAGGGAATGCTAGTTTTGTAGCATCAAACACGTGTTCAAGTCTCGACTTTGGTCAAAGAGGCTGAGGAACACAAGAACTCTAGAACCCAGAAAATGTTTAAGGAGAAAACACCTAAAGATGGCTCAATTAAGTTAATTGATCAGTAATTAAATATTTCCTAAGTCTAATTGAGGAAAAGTGATTAATTAACAATAATTAATTGAGAAAAGTGAGATTTCTCTAGAAACTCACATGGATAGAGTTGGAGATGATCTTAGTTCTTGATGGGGGATGTAACCATGGCCATTGGTTCACCAACAAGAGATTATAAGAGCAACTCGATGGGGATGGAGAATAGACTCCAGTAGTGCGAGTTCATTGGTAGATCGAGCTACCCAATTCTAGAGATCGAGCAAGGGAGAGAAGTTTGAGCCAAAAGGAAAGCAGGAGTTGAGATTGAGGGAGCAACAGAGACATTTCTAGCAAAGTTTCTTAGCAGCAGAGCAACAATATTTGGGAGGTCGAATTATTTATGCAAAGCAGCCAAGTAACTAGTGCAAGCATTCAGAAACCCCAACGAGAAGTGCTAAAAAGTGATCGTTTAGTTGCTGGAGGCTGGGATATCACTCACAAGTCAGAGCGAGTCATTTCTAAGGCCGAAAGGAGGCATGACAACTCATCCAGAGCCAACTAACAGGCAGTACGAATTATCTGGGTCAAGCAGTGCGCATTTTTGGCCAATACGAATTACCAAGAGGAAGTGCGAATAGGGCCAGGGGGTGAGTTTGGTTGCAAAAGGGAGAAATTTTCTCCAAATAATTTTGGCAGTATAATTCGCTGGAGGATAGCCAATTTGGCATCCAGATTTATACTCATATTTTTTTGCTGCTGCACCGATTTTCCTACATTGGGTTTTTCTGGGGACATTTGTCCAAAAATAGCATTGTCATTTTTATTGTGTGCGTGCTCTATATTTCTCAGCTCCAGTATTTTATTTTCTGCAACGTTTTTATGGTGAAAATTGTAGTTTTGTTTTTATTCGTTGTTTGTCGTAGCAAATAAACTGCACCTAATTTTTAATCCGTTAGAAGACTAATTTCTAGTTGTTGCAATATAGTTGAAAATTTCATAGGGCATGCTGGTCTAAGTGAATCATCTCATGAATAATGTGGGGCAAGTGAAAACTAGGGTGTGTTATAGTTACCCATGGAATGGAATGATGCTCTACAAGTGGTAGGAGTCCCATGGCTTTCAACGCTTCACCTATTGGGTGTCATAGTGCTCCTCTAATGGACTTGGGCCCCAATTAAGTTGTGCAACCCATGATTCAAACCATTTACCTTTCACACACAATGTCTAATGTTGCATCTTCACCATTAGGTACAATAATCATTAATGCATCTAAGTGGACCAAGTTTGCTAGTCAAGGGAAAATTAAAACTTCATACGAGGCTTCCCTTCCAAATTTGGGGCTTTGATCATGTAGTAGTGTTACCTCCCTAGGTAGGAATGTCTAATGGAGGATCCAATTAGGTGTTCACAACCCCAAAGTGGAAAGATAGGTCCCTAGTACATCCCTCAATCAATAGATGTCATGTGAATATTGTTGGAATAGAAGGGGCAAGGGGTCTCACGGTAGTGTGCCATGGTCAAAGGGGTAGCGATGATAAGGAAATATATGATGATAAGGAAATCCACATTCTCGGCATACAAATGTTTTTCCACCCCTTTTATTGCCTTTTTCTTTTTCTTGCTTTTCCTTTGTATTACTGCCCAAAGCTCTAGGAAATGAGAGCATCCTTTGAATGATGTGTAGCAATGGTTACCCCCTTAGAGGTGGGGCAATTCGTCAACTACCAGGGGTTGGGACATGAAAGGGCTCCTTTCCACGATGTGGTAGGGCAATATTGGCTCTAGGACCCGAGTGATGGCCATAATGATAAGGGGTAGAGATCATGCTTGCCTTTTACCCATGTGCTATTGTTAATGTCTTGACCATCCTTTGCATTTTTTAATCTTCTCTTTATTTTGTTTCTTGCTTGTGGCCATGATATAATTTTTACTTTTCTTTTAGCTGCATCAACCTCCTCAGATAAAGTTTTTAGGCCCGACCCAAATATGTGGACAAGGGGAGGGGGTGTCCTAGAACATGATGGACCCATGGTCATGTGGACCCATAGATGGAAGGTAGAGTATATGGCTCGTAATGTACGGATTGAGGTGATAAGTATGGAATGGGAAAACGAGACCATGCTATCTCACTTGGGGTTTCCCAAGTAGTGCCCTTCCTAAATCCATGGGCCATTAGGGGAGGTACCACTAGACTAGGATTGGAGATTAACCCCACATTTAAGGTGAGGGAAAAAAACCACTGTCAAAACCATTTCTTCTTCCAAGTTGCCCAATAATCCATGCCAAATGCCCAAATGAAAAACAAGCATAAGCATGTGATTGCATAACGAATAACATACCTTTTGGATTGGATTTCCCACCTTATAACATGTTCTCTTAACAAATGGGCAAGGAAATGTATGGTTGATGCAGGTGGCGGAGATAAAATGGCACGTCACATCGGCTACGAGGTGGTGTCAGGGGTTGCCGGTTATCGACTGGATTAAGATAATTTCTCCCAGGAGTACCCCACTCTTGGTGGGTTACACACCTAAATAATAATAATAATCTAGATGCTCCTACTATTTCTTATTGAGGGGGCTTGTATGAGAGAAGTGAATCCCATGTTAGATTATGGTAGCAACAAACATGTATTTTAGTCTCTAAGATGTCTAAAAGGCTAAGAAACACAAGATGTCCAAAACCCAGAAATGGTTTTGCGAGAAAAGACTTGGAGACACCTCAATTAAATTAATTAGCTTATAATTAAATATTTCGTATGTCTAACTTAGGAAAATTGGTTAATTAAAGTGAATTAATCGAGGAAGTTTGATTTTTCTCTAGAGACTTCTAAAAAGGTTATTGACGGAGTCAAGATGATCTTAGCCATCGGTTGAGATGTGATCGTGGCCATTGAGACTCTAATGAGAGATTATAAGAGCAGGTTGAAGGGTTTGGACTCTAGAGATGGGATCATCAAGTAAGTTTAAGCAGTTCGACTTACCCAATTGTAGTGATTCAATAAGGGCGCAGTTGAAGCTTGGGAGACACCAGCAGTAAGGTATTCAATAGAGATTTGGGTGAAGAAAATTTCCACAGTGATTTGCAATTTCCAAAGGCAAGGAGGAGATCGATTTATCTACAAAGGAGGTCGCATTAGCTAGTGCAAGTAGCTAGCTTTCCTAGAGCGAGTTGTCAGAGATACCATGTTTTAGTTGTTATTGGTCAAATCTATTTCCCGGAGGCAGAGTGAGTGGGTCTAGGAGGAAGAGGGCGGCAATATAACTCACTGGGAAGTGATCCCAGTGGCTGAGCGAATTTCCAGAGCCAATAGTGCGCAATATTGGGCAGGAGTGCGAGTGCTAGGAAGGAGTGCGAATTGGCTAGAGGAGGCTAGATTAGTTGCAAAGGGAGAAAGATTCTCTAGTTATTTTTTTCAGTGGATATTATCAGTTTCCGGAGGTTTTCTAGTGAAAGGAAACCAATTGTGTTTTCTCAAATTGTTAAATAATAATAAAACCCTCATCTATTGCATTGGTTTTCATCTATCTCATTAATTTAACAACTTGTTAAATTAATCTAACTGAACTTGACTAAGTTAAACTAAGTCAACTGATCCTCTCAATATAGAACTCATCTTTAATTCCTAAATCAGTAGAGCAAATCAAGGACACATTCCCCAATTAGTGGAGAAATTATTGCATGTTCTCAGAAAGACTTCAAGTATGATTTTCCTTAACTAATTAACTCATGGAGAATTAATTAACTAATATTCAAACTGCTGGTAAGACCAAATTCGATTTTTACTTCCTATTTTAGACCAGGGACTGTCCAAAAATAAGAATTCAACTTGAATTGCTAAAATTAGAACTTCTTCCATTTTTCATTCCCTATTGCCCAATCCAACACTGATGCCCAAACTGCTATTTTTTGCAATGTTATTTTAGCACTTCTAATTTTATCAATTTCTAGTTACCAATTTTCAATAGTTACAAACCCGTCCCCCTTGGGGGAAAACTGTCATCGATGTTCAATGATGCTTATAACCAACAAAACATGCTGCCCATGGATCTTTATGACACAACTCGATGCAACATCTACGTGATACCTAACTACTGAAACCTTGAAAACCTTACTGTTCATTAGAGATTTATAACAGAACTTGATGCAATATTTACAACATACTACTTATTGGAGCTTTATAACACAACTCATTGCAAAATTTACAATACACATATGCATATATAAATATAAACCAAAACACATAAACCAAACACATTTTCTTAATAGACAAATAAAGAAGGATATAAAACCTGCATCTGATCATCCATCTCCCATGTAGCTTCATCGGGCCCAAAGTGCTTTCACTACACTTTAACATGTTGTATTGCTCGGTTCTGAAGCATGAGTTGTTTCTGCTACAAAATGCACTAAGGTTCTAGCTGGAATTATCCCTCTGGTTCCACCTATAATACAGACCAATCACATGATCAACATCTTGGAAATATCTCTTAAGCAGTGAAACATGGAAAACATCATGGAATTTCACTGTTGGCAACAGTGCAAGTCTGTAGGGCACTTGTCCAATCGTCTCCAGGATCTTAAAAGGCCCACAATATCGAGGTGCCAGCTTGGCACATGACCCAATCCTCAAGGAGATCCTCTTGGGCTTGATGTGTAAGTACACATGCTCCCCGACTTGAAACTCCTTAAATGCTCTATGCTAATTTACATAACTCTTATGCCTGTCCTATGCTGCCTTTATATTCCTCTTAATAACCTACATCTCCTACTTCAATTAGCCAACACATTCGGTCGAATCATCACCCTATTCACTGGATCACTTCAGCTGGTAGGAGTATTACAACTTTTCCCATAAAAAGCCTCAAATGGAATCATCTTCAAGGATTCATGATACCCATTATTATATGCAAACTCTACCAGTGGAAGATTCTCCTCCCACTTCCTCTGCTGATGCATGACATATATCCTTAACATATCTTCAAGAATCTTGTTAATCGTCTTTGTTTGTCCATTTATCTGCGGATGATAAGTTGTGTTGAATACTAACTCTGTCCCCAAGCCTGCAAACATCTCCTTCCAAAACTTGGAGGTGAACTTGGAATCTCTATCTGATACAATATTCTTGGGAACACCATGCAATCTCACTCTCCCTGAAGAAGATCTGAGCTACCTCACTAGCTGAATTAGTAGACTTCACTGCAATGAAGTGAGCTACTTTGCTCAACCTATTAACCACAACCATGATGGAATCATGTTGTCTCGATGTCCTCAGAAATCCTATAATGAAGTCCATGCAAATGACCTACAATTTCCATTATGGAACCAGAATAGGCTGCAATATACTAGCTACATGCTTACACTTTGCTTTCACCCGCTGACAATCCAAGCATTTTGCAACAAGCATAGCCACTCCTTTCTTCAAGTTTGGCCAATGATAAAAATTATTAACTGTTGTCAAATTCTTCTGGTTCCAGGGTGGCCTGAATACAACTTCACATGAAAATCCATCAAGATAAGCTTCTTGAGCTCACTGCTATCTGGCACATAAATCATGTTCCTGAATGTGACCAAGCCATCTACCGTGCGGTGGTACTCCTCATTCCTATCACCTTCACCCTGCTATTGCAATCTGTGCTTCAACCGCTGATACCTCTCATCATGTTTCCCGGCATGTAAGATTTTCTCCTGTAACTCTATTCCATATCAAATCACAACTGAAATATGATTCACCTGCACTATTCCACTGAGAGCATCTGCAACCCTGTTCTCCTTGCCCTTGATGTACCTGATCTCAAATTCAAACTCACTGAGGGTAGCGAACCATCTAGCTTACCTGATATTGAGATTGGGTTGGTCAAACAAGTACCTCAACCCACTATAATCACTCATCAAGACGAATCTCCTACCAAGAAGATAATGTCTCCACATCTTCAATGCATGAATGATAGCTTCCAACTCAAGATCATAAGTCACATAGTTACTCTCATCCTCAGTCAACTTCCTTGAGTAATAACATACCACCTACCCTTCCTGTATCAAGACTCCACCAAGTCCTTCCTTGCAAGCATCTGTACAAACCACAAACTCCTTATCAGGATCTGCAATCTTCAAGACTAGAGCATTTGGAACTCTGCAGTGCGTAGTCACTTTCCTCTAGGATTGTTTCTTTGTGCAATTCTTGAGTCGAACAACCTTCCTTGAGGCCATTTACATTTAGTCATAAGAAAATTTATTTATGGATGTAATATACCTTACTAGATATCTGATCCGAATCGGATCCATAAACAACTGTAAAAAACCTTGACTGTATCGAGTTGAACTAATCCTTGAAAATTCCAAAACAACGATCAAAAAATGCCTTGAACCAGTGGCAATGGCCGCCAACGTGGAACGATGAGGACCTCGGTCAAAGCGCTGACCGAGGCCCATGGAGACTGCGCAGGAGGTCAAAACAACCCCTAGGAGCCCCGAATCGGGAAAAAGAGGCGATTTTGATGTGCCTAAAATGGAAGAGCCTAAAGCACTCGGTCACGTTGGGAGCCGGAGAACCACGGGCGAAGAACAAAAATCGCTAAAGGACAAAGGTGGGACCCACACTCTGGAAAACTGGCGGTATTGATCGGGGTGCCCTGTAATGGTAAGAGGTTTTGGACAGGGGCGGAGCAATCCCACTCATTGATCGACGCGTGGCAGCGGAGGTGAGAGAAAAACCGCAGTGATCGTGCGTTATCGGTCGAGCAAGTCAACCGCGCTCGACGTGCATATGACGTCGGATCTGGAGGAGCCCAGATCGGATGGCTGAGATTGCACCCGATGAAAGAAGCGAAATCGACAGGGAATTAAGCCGCGATTTAAAGGGATTTAGAATCCGTTTGACCGCCACGGTGGAGAAAGAACGTATCCACGACATAACCGAAGAAATGAACTGACGAAGCATGTTGGCACCAGTTAGATGGAGACATGTGGCACTTCCTGAACATTCATGCTGACGCCGAACAGGGAATTCCAAACGCAGCTGTAGAAGGAGAATCGACACAGGTGGGAGAGGAACCAAATAAGGATAGGGGTCGAATGGTTAAAGCCATGAACAAAGACAATTTGAATAGAGAGGAGTCAATTGGAAACCTGAATAGAGAGGAGTCCAAGCGACCAAGAGAGAGTGAACAGTGAACCCCGAGAGGAGGACTAAACACAGAGAATAGTAAAGCCAAGCAGAGGAGACAGAGGGTCGAGCTGACCACGGGCAGCATCGAGCACCAAAGAGCTTGAAGATTCAAGCCTTCCCATAGAGGAATCTGTCTAGATTGAGTATCACAGTTGGCTTTTTCCACTGTAGACCGAGGGTCACAGAGCTGGTAGGAAGAAAAAGAGTCTGTGTACTCCGAGTGGCTTGGGGAATCCAAGAACCACCCTACCAAAAAAAATATGCTTCAGGAGAACTCATATTGAGTCCCTGTATTGTAATTTCTCTGCTAAAAGACACAATAAAACAAGGCCACCCCTGAAGCTGGACCGGAGACGTAGCCCTGGAGAATAGGGTGAACTCCTTATTAAAAACTGTTTGTCTTTGTGTTGCTTACTGTATTTCTCTGTTGTCTTCCCACTTAATTTCTGTGTATTGGCAATCTGATCGATCCGTTGCTTCAATAACACGGAACACACACACACCAGCACATGAGTCTATAATACCTTTTGTTTAATAAATCTTCAACTGATGTCACTCATAGGGTGGTTATCAGATCAAGTGGTATCAGAGCTTTAGGCTGTAAGGTTAGACAAGCTTGTGTTGGTTTAGCTGTGAATGCTCACTAGATTAAAGCTCAAATTAGGATTAATCAAACTGCCTTCATCTCTCCGTACAGGTCAGATTGACATAGAGAAGACGGCTCATTAATGAGTCCCGCCGTCGATAAAAAAATTGGAATGGGATAGAGGTGAGATTGACAGAGAGAAGATGGCTTATTAATGAGTCACGCCGTCCATAGCTTGTACTTCGAACACCACACGGCAAACTAGGGCTTACATTATAAGTTGTACTTTTAATAATTATTTTCTAAGAATCCCTGTTTGTCCAAATATGACATCGATAATATTCGGAGCGCTCCACACATTCAATCACACAGAACAACACACAGACTACCGACGCGTGAGAGAGAGAAGACGAGAGAAAAGTGTGAACGAAATTGGGACATAAGGAAAAATGGGAGCGCTCCACTCTCAAACGTTAAATTCACACACAGACCACGAATAAACACTACAACAACAATAACATACCGCACAAACAAATAGACATACCCATACACAGAAAAGGAAAAATTGGAGCGTAGCCACACAAAGAAAAACAGAAGACACAGAAAAAGAAAAATGGGACATAAGTTGTATATATATTGTTAACCATGCCAGCTTTTCCTGCTTTTCTTAACGGTTAGCTTTTCTAAAATCTTATCTATAATACGTGTTCTCCAGAGAAATATGATAAAAAAATTGGAATGGGGTCGAGGTGAGATTGACATGAGAGGAGACGGCTCATTAATGAGTGTCGCCGTCGATAGCTTGTACTTCGAACGAGCTTGTACTTCGATCACCACACGTCAAACTAGGGCTTACATTATAAGTTATACTTTTAATAATTATTTTCTAAGAATCCCTGTTTGTCCAAATATGACATCGATAATATTCGGAAAGTTTTTTAAATTTTTTAATATGACATCGATTAATCAAACTGCCTTCATCATACAAGTTCTTCGTAGAAATATGATAAAAAATTGGAATGGGATCGAGGTGAGATTGAAAGAGAGAAGACGGTTCATTAATGAGTCCCGTCGTCGATAGCTTGTACTTCGAACACCACACGTCAAACTAGGGCTTACATTATAAGTTATACCTCTAATAATTATTTTCTAAGAATCTGTGATTGCACTAGCGTATCTCATTGAGTAACCTAAGTTTTTGAACAATCACCGCTGTATTCTTTTGCAGTTCTTATAGGTATGCTTAAAATATGTTGCCCTAGTTTTCTAATCGGTGTCTGTGGTTTGATTTACCATGTAGGAACTTGACTCCTGGTTCGGGGTTCTCGGCTATGCCCAATGGAGAGGTTCTTCTCAAGTTTTCTGCCATCAAAAGCTTACGGGTAAGAATCCAACCTGGATTGGAGCTCATTGCCTGAAGGAAAACTTCCCTAAACTGCTTAAGGCTAGAGCCTTGGCTCTCTGAGTTTATGAAGCCTTTTTTTCCTATTATTAAGTATTGCAGTTAGAGTATGGTTAATGGTTTTTGGGTTTCTTTTAAGTTCGACATGCAAATACCCTCCACTATTTTGGGGTGTTCATATGTACTTTCCTTGAAAATATAGAGGGTTTTGCTACCGGCTGCGGGTTCCGAGCTTTTGACAGCACTGGAACTATCTATAGAATAGTTTTCTGTGTATCTGGGAATTTACACTCCACAGAACTGATTTGTATTAACCTAATTTCATTTTGGTTACCTGGGTTCATAGTCGGAACGATCCTTATGTATCGATTTCCCTTTTTCTTTGTTTAAATATCATTAAATGGTCAAATAATATCCATGTATGATTACTGTGTATAGACCTATGCGTTTTAAGGAAGCATATTGCATTAGAATCTTGATTTCAATGTTTGCAATGTGGCCCTCGAACCAGCATGTTAATTTTGTTCTTAAGATATCAATTCTGATTGTCAGAACAGGGTTGCTTTAGAAACTCGAAGTTGGGGTTTCTGCTAACATGCATGTTGTTGCCTGATTCTGGGTTGTAATTTGTTGTGCATTACTCTTGCATGTCTATAATGTAATTTGTCTCTCTGGTTACCAATTCTTTTAGTGCTTTTGTTCACTATTTGTTGGCTCTATCAAATTATTGACAAGGGGTTCAACCACTTGTAGGGTTTTAGCACAGCCAGGCAAGGTATTGTTATTTGACAGTGCAAACTCAGGAATCCGACCAAGTACACCTTAGGGTTTTTATCCCTAAACCCTTGCTTGAGCGACCCCTTTTATGCTCATTCTCTGGGATTGGCGACATCTCCAGAACTTAAACTTTCCATAAATAATTTTAAAGATTCATATAATCAGAGAAGATTAACTTTCAGTTCTTTCTATGGTTATGAACAATAAACTCCTTCGCTTTCTTTGTATTTAAAGTTCAGTACAAAATTCTATAATTCCTTATTATTACTATATCAGTCTCTATATTTTCTCTATAATTTGTAAATATTAGCCCCAGTGGAGCTTAACTGTGTCTCTACTGTGGTCTTATTTTCTTGTTCCTGCATTAATAGAACTGTAAGATTGCTTTTTTTTACAAAAAGAATACTTGTCATTCTTTCTACGTTTATAGACTGTAAGAATTGTGTTTTCAACAAAGAAATATAAACCAGTTTTACATGGAGAATGTCTCGCTTCGACAATTTCATCTTACTAATTCTTCTATAATTAAAATCACTATTATTAAGTTATTCAGTAAACAGTAAATAAAAATACAACTGAGTCATACTATAATTTTTCCAGATATCATCTTAGCCTTAGGCCTCTACTCCTTTTCACTCACAGTAGAAAACATCTAATTCAGTTCAATGTAACAATGTAAATTCCAAAAGGTACCTCATACTTGAGTTGCTTTCAAGTAAGTAACTCCAGTGGAAGAGGTCACCTCTAGTTTTGTATCTAGTCAAACTTCCTGTCCATGAGATTATCTTTCGGGACCAAATCTCCCCCCTAGCTTGCTCACAGGAGCTTCAGTCTTCAGCAAGTTGCTCGCACACAACGCTCTTGCTATCTGATCATCACCAGACGTAACAAGTATTCCCTCTCACTTCCTATCCCTAAATCACAGTTTTTCCTCCCCCCTACTTCCTTTTCCTTTGGAAGCCTTGCACAGTTAGGGGAGGTAGTTAGGGTTTTTTCCCAGCAACTGTTTTTTTTAATTTCCTTTCCTCAGAAGTTACATGATCTGTTGTCACTAGAAATCATTTCTCATTTTTCAATAAATAAAACTACTATTCAATTCAAACAGATAATAACACCAATTATTCAGTTTGTTCTTACTGCGATAAATAAAATATTTACAGCTTTCTAGGGACATTACATCTCCCCCTCCTAAAATCAAACACTGTTTCGATGTTTTCCGGTTGCAAACAGTCCTGGATAAATTTCTCTCATGAGTTGCTCATCCTTCCAGGTGGCCTCATCTGGCCCAAAGTGTTGCCATTGCACTTTAACCTGGGTGATGGCTCGTTTCCGCAGTGTTACTTCTCTCCGATCTAGTATATTCGGTGGCTCAACCAAGATTTCTCCTTTTGGCTCGACCTGGAACATACAATAATTTAAGTCAATTTTTCCTTAGTCAACAAATCTGATTGGTCTACCTAGGATACTTTCTTATCTGTATATCCTGCCAACTGATAACATGCTTAGGATCATAAACGTATTTTTTTAGTACTGACACATGGAAGACGTTGTGGACCCGAATATGACTTGGCAGAGCGAGCTGGTATGCCACCGGGCCAACTCTCACTAAGATCTGAAATGGTCCACAAAACTAGGGTGTCTGTTTGGCGCTCCCACTCCATTGCAGTGTGCTCTTTTTAGCTCGAATTCTCACATACACATGATCTCCTACTTGGTATTCCTTAAAATTTCTCTTTCAGTCGGCAAAATTCTTTTGCCTATCTTGATCATACTTTCCTAGCCATTTCCTCCATTTCCTTAATCATTTCGGGGCCTAGCATCAGCTTGTCCTCTAGTCCCCCGTAGCTTGAGGGTGTGCGGCATTTTCGTCTGTACAACACTGCAAACGGGCTCATTTGTAGGGACGTATGATAACCATTGTTGTATGCGAACTCGACCAAATGCAGGTAATCTTCCCACTTAGATGGTTGTTGCATTACATATGATCTTAGCATGTCTTCTACCACCTGATTCACTAGTTTCGTTTGTTCATCGGTCTGAGGATGATAAGCGGTATTGAAGTTCAGTTGAGTCCCCAATTCCCCAAACAGAGTTCTCCAAAAGACTAACATAAATTTTACGTCACGGTCAGAGATTATAGTCTTTGGTAACCCATGCAGCCTAAAAATATTTTGCATTAAGATATGGGCAATCTGCACTATTCTGTAGGTAGATTGTATTGGTATAAAATGAGCTGATTTGCTTAACTTGTCCACCACCACCATGGTGGAATCATTTTTTCTTTTTGACTTGGGTAATCCTGTTATGAATTCCATAGAAATGGTTTCCCATTTCCACTCCAGGATTGGTAGCGGATGTAATAACCCGGCAGGGTGCTGGTGTTCCGCTTTAACTTGTTGGCATTCCAGGCAACGCGTTAAATATTTTTCTACATCTTTTTTCATCCCCGGCCAATAGTATTCCTTTCGGACTGAAGTAATCATTTTCTGATACCCCGGGTGCCCAGCATAATGACTTTTATGAATTTCATCTAAAATCAAGCTTTTAATGCTATTTTGGTTGGGAATATACAAACTTTTTTTATAATTCAGCATGCTAGCAGCATCCATAGTATATCCTTGCTGGTTGGATTTTGAACTTGCTGCCCTATTTGTTGATATCTTGAATCTTTTTCTGCTGCCTTTTTAATCATTTCATCAAAGGTACTTTTCCCCTTGCTGCAAGAAATCTCGTAGAGACATTGTACTTTTCGACTCAAAGCGTCCACCGCCTGGTTCTCCTTCCCTTTCAAATGCTTAATCTCGAAGTCAAAACCACTTAATAAATCTATGCACTGTGCCTGCCTAGCATTCAAGGTAGGCTGACTAAAATAGCTAGTCAAGCTGTGATGGTCCGTCAATAATAGAAACTTTTTACCCATTAAATAATGGCGCCACATTTTTAAGGTGTGGATAACAGCTGCCAACTCTAAATCATAAGCATAATATTTCTGCTCATGTTCTTTTAATTTCCTAGACTCATAGGCGATTACCTTTCCCTCTTGCATAAGTACTCCCCCTACCCCTTCCTTACTCACATCTATGCACACCACCTAGTCCTTACTTGGATCAGCGATGCTTAGTATAGGTGCAGTGGTGAGCAGATGCTTGAGTTGTTCAAAACTCTTTTGGCATTCTGCAGTCCACTTAAAAGTTTCCCCTTTTTCTACAAAGAAGTGATAGGGTAAGCCACTCTTGAAAATCCTTCCAAAAATCGCCTGTAGTAATCTGCTAGTCCCATGAAGGATCTTATGTCCATCATGCCTTTTGGCACTGGCCATTCCATTATGGTCCTTATCTTTTTCGGATCCACAACGATCCCATCGTTAGTGATTATATACCCAAAGTATTGAATCTGTTCCTTAAAGAAGTCGCGCTTGCTATATTTAGCGTATAATTTATGTTCTCAGAGGGTTTGCAATACCAATCTGAGGTGCTCCTTGTGTTCCTCCATATTCCAGGGATATATCAGTATATGGTCAATAAAAATTAACACAAACTTGTCTAAATACTGATGCAATATGCTATTCATTAAGCACGTAAAGGTTGCAGGGGCGTTGGTTAACTCGAATGGTAACACTACAATCTCGTAATGTCCATATCGTGTTCTAAAAGCAGTTTTGGCTATGTCTTCCTCTTTAATTCTGATTTGGTGGTATCCTGATCGTAAGTCAATTTTTGAGAATATCGTTGCCCCTTTTACCTGATCAAAAAGTTCATAAATACGGGGTAAAGGGTATTTATTCTTGATTGTCAATTTATTCAATTGACGATTATCCATACGCATAGGAAAGGTCCCATCTTTTTTTTAACAAACAACATAGGGGCTCCCCAGGGCGACACGCTGGGGCGAATGTAATTTTTGTCCAACAACTCCTGCAACTGCATTTTTAGTTATGTTAATTCTGACGTGCTCATTCGATAAGGAGCTCGAGATACCGGGGCTGCCCCTGACACTAATTTTATAGTGAAGTCTATGTCTCTCTTGGGTGGCAGTCCTAATATCTCCTCCAGAAACACATCTGCAAATTCTCGTATTATTGGAATACTTTCCAATGTGGCAGTCTTGTCTTTTGAGTTGGCATAACCCACTTGGATGGCATAAACCTGACATCCTTTTCTGATACCTTTTGGTAGCTTTGAGGTAGGTATTGGCCGAATTTGCACTAGCCTCTTAATACCTTGCATCTCCTGCTTCTCCCCGAGCTCATCCCTGTAACATATAGTTTTTTTTTTTTTTTATAGTTTATAACGGACTAGTGCCTTTCCAACCAATCCATGCCTATCAAAAACTCATACGAACCAAGGGGAAGTACGTTTAGATCCACCATCACCGGCTGCCCCTTCTATCACACATCTTTTTGCCCCTGTTGCCAGCTGTACTAGCCAAGGGCTTTAAGCTTAACAATTGGCAACTTGCATTGTTCCACAACCTTAGGACTAACATAGCTTAATGTAGCTCCAGGATCAATTAAAACAGTTACAGTATAATCAAAGATCGTACTTTCAAATTCCACCATAGTTGGCTGGTAGTCTGCCTGACGATCTTCTAGAGTAACATTAATTCTTGGCAAACTCCAACCCACGTCGCCAACTGTAGATGCTTCATGGATTTGCAAAACCTGTTCAGTAGCCTTTCGATGAGGACAATTTTTAACGTAATGAGGCCCTCCACAACCCTAGCATTGTACTGGAGGCCTTGTTGTCCCTTCATTGTCAATTTTTCCAAATTGTTCGCTAATTCTAGATTCAATGGGTGGCTTTAATCTGAGCGAGTTCTTTTGCAGATTTCTGTTATTCTGCCCTTTGGAAAATCCTTTATTAACATTCCACGATTTCCTTTAGTGTTCCCAGTCACCTTATTATCTCTCTTGTCAACCCACCTCCTTCCTAGAATCTATCCCTTCTGCTTACTTTGCTGATAACAAATCTTGGCCTTTCGTATCCCCTCATCCATCGCTTTTGGGTTATCAAACTCAATTCTCTCCCTCATCGCCAAGGGTAAACTATTGACAAATTGTTGTACCTTAGTCTTCTCCTCTCGTATGTAAGGCACATAATGAAGTAACGAGGTAAATCGGGTGATAAACTCATCCATTGTTTGCTATCTGAGTCGCAGGTCATGGAATTCCCTTGCTTTCTCATCGTAAAACCACTCAGTCAAGTATCTTTCCTTGAAGTACTTTTGAAAATTTTCCCAAGTTATATTTTGTTCACTTACCCCCCATACAATCTTGACCTCTTCCCACCACAGGGTGGCATTCCCTTGCAATTGGAAAATGGCCAGTTGCGCCTTGAGATTGTGATCGTATTGGTATAATTGAAAATATTTGTTCATGTTAATCAACCACGCTTCAGTTGCCTCCTCCAGCTCTCCATCAAAGTGTGACAGTTTTATTTTCTGGAACTCCCCTTGTAATTCTATCCGATGTCTTTTCGATGTTGGGTGCTCGGAGGCATTATCCGACTTTTCCTCTCGATTCTCTTCCCTTCCTTCCGACTCTTCCTGATTTGTGTGGTAACCTTGTTCTTCTTACACTCGTGGCTACTCAGGGCTGGGGTTCGGCAGGTGATGATTCTGCTTGTCAGACAGGCTTTTCATGATCTTTTCCTGTTCCATAGTTAATCTCGCATTGTCTTCCCGCAGGCAAGCCTTATCATTCTTTAATTCCTGAACTGTCTCTAATATCACCAAATAGTATTACGGGTCCCTTCTCCTAGCTGTACCCATATCTCAGGATTAGTTTCGGGCCCTGTTGCTGGTCCCTGTCTTGTCACAATTCTATGTGGGACACTGTTCGTTCTCCTCATATTCAACTGTCGTCTATTTCCTAAGCTATACACAAGTACAATAAAAAAAAATTAGCACAATAACTGTTTTTTTTAAATGACAGATGATCTATTTATTTCCACTTCATATACTTGCCAGAGGCCACAGTTTTTGTAACCTTGGCTCTGATACTTCTTGTAATATCTCCGATACATCACATTCAATAACTGCAAATAATTTTTTTATTTTTATTTATTTATTTTACATAGTTCGATCGTTACGCTCCTACCTCGAGATGATATGGCTTTGTACCTTGTTATTAATGTGTTTTGGTACCATCGTACCCATGATATCGAATTTCCTGACTAAGGGTTTGGCTGTAATACGTAATATGGTTGATTAGTGTTGATATAAAGATGGATTTATTTTAATGATACATGTGCCATGAGGCTTCTAGCCACCCTCTTATTGTTTCGCGCTCATGCTAGCCATCACATAGCTTACTAAACTCTATCTCTTGCTACGGTTGATATTCATCTGTCATTAGTCCTTTGCTCCGTCCTAGTACGTGGCACGGGCCGGTTGTCCTGCCTTGTTTACACCTCTCGGAACTGCCATCTCATCAACGGTGTAGAACTTGCTACGTGATCCAACGGTTGGACTGCTCTTGGGGTCTTACACTTCTCCGGTTTGCATTGATGGTCGTTTCATTCTCTCGACTTCCTTCCTCGGAGCCTGCTCTGGTCCCGCACATCCTCTTGCAGACCCGTTTTTGGTTTGATGAACTAGAGCTTCGATGTGGAAAGGATTTGCAGTCTTAGAGTCATGGCCCATTTGCTGGTGAATCTCATCGAGTAAGCTAAATTTCCGAGCAATCATCTTTGTATTCTTTTGCAATTCTTATAGGTATGCTTAAAATATGTTGCCCTAGTTTTCTAATCGACGTCTATGGTTTGATTTACCATGTAGGAACTTGACTCCTGGTTCAGGGTTCTCGGCTATGCCTGGTGGAGAGGTTCTTCTCAAGTTTTCTGCCATTGAAAGCTTACGGGTAAGAATCCAACCCGAATCGGAGCTCGTTGCCTAAAGAAAACTTCCCTAAACTGCTTGAGGCTAGAGCCTCGGCTCTATGAGTTTATGAAGCCTTTTTTTTCCGATTATCAAGTATTGCAGTTAGAGTATGGTTAATGGTTTTTAGCTTTCTTTTAAGTTCGACTTGCAAATACCCTCTGCTATTTTGGGGTGTTCATATGTACTTTCCTTGAAAAGATAGAGGGTTTTGCTACCGGCTGCGGGTTCTGAGCTTTCGATAACACTGAAACTGTCTATAGAGTAGTTTTCTGTGTATCTGGGAATTTATGCTCCACATAACTGATTTGTACTACCCTAATTTCATTTTGGATATTTGGGCTCGTAGCCGGAATGATCCTTATGTATTGATTTCCCTTTTTCTTTGTTTAAATATCATTGAATGGTCAAATAATATCCATGTATGATTATTGTGTAAAGACTTATGCCTTTTAGGTAAGCATATTGCGTTAGAATCTTGATTTCAATGTTTGCAATGTGGCTCTCGGACCAACATTTAATTTTCTTCTTAAGATATCAATTCTGATTGTCAGAACAGGGTTGCTTTAGAAACTCGAATTTGGGGTTTCTGCTAACATGCATGTCGTTGTCTGATTCTGAGTTGTAATTCGTTGTGTATTACTCTTGCATGTCTATAATGTAATTTGTTTCTCTGGTTGCCAATTCTTTTAGTGCTTTCGTTCACTGTCTGTTGGCTCTATCAAATTATTGACAAGGGGTTCAACCACTCGTAGGGTTTTAGCACGGCCATGCAAGGCACTGTTTTTTGACAGTCCAAACTCAGGAATCCGACCGGGTTCACCTTAAGGTTTTTATCCCTAAACCCTTGCTTGAGCGACCCCTTCTATGCTCATTCTCTAGGATTGGCGGCATCTCCAGAACTTAATCTTTCCATAAATAATTTTAAAGATTCATATAATCAGAGAAGATTAACTTTCAGTTTTTTCTATGGTTATGAATAATAAACTCCTTTGTTTTCTTTTGTATTTAAAGTTCAGTACAGAATTCTGTAATTCCTTTTTATTACTATATCAGTCTCTATATTTTCTCTGTAATTTGTAAATATTAGCTCGGGTGGAGCTTAATCGTGTTTCTACGGTGGTCTTATTTTCTTATTCCTGCATTAATAGAACTGTAAGATAGCTCTCTTTTTTTACGAAAATAATACTTGTCATTCTTTCTGTGTTTATAGATTGTAAGAAATGTGTTTTCAGCAAAGTAATATAAACCAATTTTACAAGGAGAATGTCTTGCTTCGACAGTTTAATTCTTCTGTAATTAAAATCACTATAATTAAGTTTTTCAGTAAACAATAAATAAAAGTACAACTGAGTCCTACTATAATTTTTCCACTTATCATCTTAGCCTTAGGCCTTTACTCATTTTCGCTCGCAGCAGAAAACATCTAATTCAATTAGATGTAACAGTGTAAATTCCAGAAGGTACCTCATACCTGAGTTGCTTTTAAGTAAGTAATTACAATGGAAGAGGTCACCTCTAGTTTCGTAGCTAGTCAAACCTCCCGTCCATGAGATCGTCTTTCAGGACCAAATCTCCCTCCTTGCTTGCTCACAAGACCTTGAGTCTTCTGCAAGCACATCGCTCTTTCTATCTGATTATCACCAGACATAGCAAGTATCCCTCTCGCTGCCTGTCCCTACAGCACAATTTTTTCTCCCCCTACTTTCTTTTCCTTTGGAAGCCTTGCACAGTTAGGGGAGGTAGTTAGGGTTTTTTCCCAGCGACTGTTTCTTAACTTCCTTCCCTCAAAAGTTACATGATCTGCTGTCACTAGAAATCATTTCTCATTTTTCAATAAATAAAAATATTATTCAATTCAAATAACACCAATTATTCAATTTGTTCTTATTGCGGTAAATAAAATATATTTACAGCTTTGTTGGGCAGATTTAAAAATTTACAATTAAAAACTACATAAAATATTCTAAATTTCTAGAAAAAGGGATGAAGATTAGGCTAGCATCTAGTTCCTCTCCAAAATTAATCATAATAAAACATATTCTCAGAAATTCGGACGGCAAACAGTTCAGCGTGTTTCCTTCGTGGGTGTTTTTTTTTTTAATCTTAAAATTGTGAAAAGAATCCAAAGATTTGGTTTAAAAGCATTCCATGTAAGACCGGAGGAGAGCGAAGATTACCTTCTTTCACACTTAGCTTATTCCTCCTGAAACAATTTCTTCTGTTAAATTATGGATTCTGAATAATGAAAATTAGAGTACTGGAAAGAGAACGTATACAGGCGAAAGGTAGAGCACTTTGAAAGGCGAAATGATAGAAGGCTTCGAACCTAAAAGATGGAAGACTTAGATTGCATCATTTTTAATCTATGAATACATTAGAGCAACGATTTTTCCCTCGATAACATCCTTCTTTTATTTCTACTGCGTTTTTGTGCCTAACCTTCTCAATTTTATTTTCGAATCCTGGGCTTTCTCGGACATGGTCGCGCTGCCATCGTCCACATATTTTTCTATGCTGATGCAGAACAGTATTATATTTTCCCTCTGTCGGAGTCGTGGCAGCTGGGAATTGAACTTGAAACTTTTGGCTCTCTCAAAACCACACATCCTTTCTTTCTACTACGTTTTTGTGCCTACCTTCTCAATATTATTTTCAAATCTTTGGCTTTCTCAAACATGTGCGCACTGCCATTGCCCACACATTACACATTTTTCTATGCTGATGTAGAGCAGTATTATATTTTCCCTCTGCCAAAGCCATGGCGGTTGGGAATCGACTTTAAACCTTTCGCTCTTTCAAAACCACACTTCTCTATTAGTAAAAACCACTTTTCTTCCCATTTCTTCATTATAGCTTATTTGGGCAGTGGACAGATACGTGGTATACTTGTGTGTATTTTTATGCACTTGTCTATAATGTTATTTTTTAAAGTTTTTCTGGTGGGTTTTTCTGGTCAAAATCCGACAACAATTTATTTAAATGGAATTGCAAGTTTGATAGCTAGTTTCTGCACAATCAAAGCGTCCTAGGGGTTTTTCAAGGTGCTGAAACCAAATATGCAGTTAAAAAGCCATTCTAACTGCAACAAATCAAGATTTAACTTCAATTTCTTCCGACGGATTCCATCACGGGAATCTCCAAAAAGTCCCATTATAGACAACTCCTATTTTTATTTGAAGTGTCCACTTTTCAATCGATGTGTGTCAGGTTTCTTATTTGATTGTACATAAAAAATATACGAAGCTATATTTTAAGATTTAATTTTAATAACTGGTGTATTAATTACATTGACATTTGTATAATTTTTAAGGCTATTATTTTATATTATTTAATCATTTTTAATTTTTATTACAGAGGAATCGGCCACTGAAGCAGTCTTGCAACTGGCGTTTACCACTATAACCCCTGGGAACTGCCTTGACCCTTGGGAACTGCCCTGCCCTCTCTACAGCTCTTCCGTCACCGGAATCTCCAAAAAGTCGCATTATAGACAACTCCTATTTTTATCTGAAGTGTCCACTTTTCAATCGATGTGTGTCAGGTTTCTTATTTGATTGTACATAAAAAATTATACGAAGCTATATCTTTAAGATTTAATTTTCTGTTAATAACTGGTGTATTAATTACATTGACATTTGTATAATTTTTAAGGCTATTATTTTATATTATTTAATCATTTTTTTTATTATAGAGGAATCGGCCACTGAAGGCATTTACCACTATAACCCCTGGGAACTGCCCTGCCCTCTCTACAGCTCTGGGCTAGTCTGAGGGATTTGAGCTAGTCCGACCCTCTCTACAGCTCTAGGCCTGGGAACTGCCCTGCCCTCTCTACAACTCTGGGCTAGTTCGAGGGATTTGAGCTAGTCCGACCCTCTCTACAGCTCTGGGCTAGTCTGAGGGATTTGAGCTAGTCCGAGGGATTTGAACTCGTGACGTTAAGTGCAGAGCCCGCCTTTCTAAGGAACTCTCGTGATCTTAAGTGCAGAGCCCGCCTTTCTAAGGAATTTCACCGCATTGTGATTACCAACTCGCCTACCCCGTAGGGCTTATGTTAATTAAATTTCAATGATTATTAACGGCGGGGTGCGGCACCACCCCACTTTTCTTTTTAACAATACTCAAGTGTGAGGACTACGCCTAATTCACAACCGAAACTTAGCTTGTGTTTCTCAACTAAGTTAAAATGCATTAATCCTTTATATCAATGATGGACCATACTTAATCATTATCAACAGCGATATAAACAACAATTGCACGATATAAAGGGAGGGGCAACTCCCGAACAGTCTGCCCGATAATACATAAAATATCAGAATTTCAATATTACAATCAACTAGTGTGCTTGCAAGATCAAGCCAACACTTAGTCACTTTTTATAATACATGAGAACCTGCATCAATTACAAATGAGCGGGTGCCACCAACCGGCCACCAAGACGCTCAATAGAACCTGCACGAATTCTGCATAATTCGACCGAGTCACATCCCATACAATCTACCACCAACCGAGTTGATTGCGCCTTTCACAAATGCGCATGAGCTATGCGCTCATGCTGCGCATATCCCCTTGTGCGTAGATAGAGATGCGCACTTCTAAGTGATTTCTCACCGAATGATCGATGTTCAAATGTTCCATCCGCACATCGTATATATACACGGTTTATCGTGTGGCTCGGTTGGGCGTAGCCCCATGGTCGACACCCCAACCGCCATACACGAAACCCCCAATTCATCATATGTTATGGTCGGCCTGCACCGCCATACGCTCTCCCTACTCGGCGTATAAACTCCCGCAGCCAACGCATAACGATCATAACATATAACGCTTCTCGCATTATACTTCGCACTTTGCACCGTTCCGCATTATCCTTGCGTTTTGCTGTATGTTGTTCATCGTTCGTGCTGTCTGTGCACACCCACCCATCTGTGCTTGCCAACAGTGTCTTTCGTCAACGCGTTTACCTTTGCCCAGGGCAGGCGGGTCGCCACGCCCTCACCCGTTCGTCTCACCTGACGGGCGGGCGGCGTTCACCTGCGCCCGTTCAACCTTGCCCGCGTGTTGTTGTTACCTCCGCCCGATCATCTATTCCACCGTGCGCACCCGCCTACGTGCGTTTGCCCGGTCGCCAACTCACCATGCGCGCCTGCATACGTGCACCCAATGCGTGCCCGGGGCGCCTCAACTCGTCGTGCGCCCGTCGCGTTGTTGGTGACTTCCCTAGGGCGGTACATCCTCCTCCACCTGAAGTCGTTGTCTTCCTCGACAACATCCCAACTCCAAGCATCTATCGTACCCCCACCAAGTGACTAATTGCCACTAAGTCATCAATGTCCATGATCATCGGCCAACTGCTACAATGTCCCCATGCTGTCATCCACCATGAAAGGCTGATCCTTTCAATCACCAAACTGCATATCCACTGCAACAATAGGTCCATCATCATGTCATCAATCATCAAGTGCTCAAAGAGAACACTTATCAAGTGTTAAGTCAAGTGTTCTAAGAAAACACCTTCCTCCATCATGTCCTTGTGAATTCCTCCATGTAGTCTTCCTTCAAGTGTATAGACCCCACGACTCCATCTATCTGCTCCATCAAGTGAAGTTCTCACAACTCCACTCATCACTCCTCGTGAGTTCCTCCATGTAGTCTTCTATCCCTGGTCCAGCCTGACTCGGACACACCTCTGCACATTAGATCCCCCCATGCCTCGAACTAGTTGGGTAGCTAGTACAACTATAAGCCCCCATAGGAATGCACATCCTTATGTCACCATCAATCTTTCCCTTGACTTCTTGCTACATTTTGGATTCATTCAAGAATCTCCCATGCTCAGGTCCATGAAGTAATCCTCATCCATTTGCAACATGTTCAAGCCATAGTTTAGTTGTACCAAAGTGTACAACCTCTCCTTAGCTCATACATCTCCAAGTCATAACAGTATCTGCACAACATCCTTTGTTTCGGCATATTCCCATAGAATGTCATGAGTGACATCTCTACTCATGCTCCCACATAATGTCCCTGCACAACTATCATGCTCCATAGCCCAACCTGATGTTCATGACACTAGTTGCCCATGATGCCCAACCAATGTAGACCTCATCCCAACATCTGGTCACCTGCACCCAAGCTGCAATCTGTCATAAATAAGCCTCCTTTCAAGGCCCCTTGTAGGGTTGATGTGGTTCCTCCTTATCAAGGCCCCCACACCAACCTATCTCCAAGGTCTTCTAGAGAGAAAGGAGGGCCAGGAAGTTTCCTCCCTGATTCTCATCCACCCATGTGTCGGATTGGTGTTGTGTCCTCAAATATGCATGCATAGCTCCAACCTCCTCACATGTACACCCAATCTCCTCGAGTTTGTCCTTTGTCAATTGAAAGTCATATATGCCCATGGCATACCTGCAAAAGTCCACTATACCAGCAGGATCTCTACCCTTGTAATCCCCATCAACCACTGCCCTTGAAGTAGTGCTAGGACTCCCTTCTTTTGCAACCTTATTGTGAAGATTCTTAGTAGAAGATGACTCTGTCAAGTGTCCCAAGGTTTGTGAGACCTGCTTCCCACTTACCTCATTCTTTTTAGCTCTAGCAACGAAGTCAATCAACCTCCCTTCCTTCGTTGTTTGAGTCATACTCCCAAGTCCTCTTTGCTCCACATCCCCATGTTTCACATTTGGATCTTTGGGATATAGAGTCATAGAATTCATCCTTGGTCTATACCCCAAGCAACTCCTTCTATTCATCGGTACCATCATGGTCTTCCCTCCAGTTGTAATCAAGAGTATGTCACGGTCCACCATCGGTACAACTTGTGCAAGCCTCATGAAGTCTTGCCCCAACACCATAGAATGATCATCCATGTCTACAACTCTCAAATCCAACTTTCCAAACCACGATCCTACTTTCACTTGAGTGTTTTTCATAACACCATAAACAACTTTCATGGAAGAGTTGACTGCTTTGAAAGCACTCAATTCCCTTTCCATCTTTGCTTTCTTTCCAAAAGACTTTGCTGCCTTCTTGCTCAAGAAGCTATGTGTAGCCCCTGTATCAACCAAAGCTGCAAATCTCTTGCCCTTCACGGTCACCTGCACAAAACTCAGCTTCAAGGCATTACCTCCTTCTGTCTGCTTTGTCTTATGTCTTACATCAGCAACCTTCTTCAAGAATTCGGCCTCAGAAGAGTCAATTGGTCCATGTTCCAACTTGACTTCCTTCTTAAGGTATTTTACCTCCTTGCTTGGCTTATCAAGGCAACCTGATCCTGGTTTAGCTTGAAATCCCTCAAGCCTGTCCTTCATCGTCCTTTGCTCAAGTGCACCAACCAAGTGTCCATCAACTACTCTCATAGAACTCAGCTCCCGTACATCCTCTGGTTTGTCCCAGTAGCAAGTCCCCAGTCTGTCGATGTAATCAAGCTCCTCTTGATCAATTACAACGATCTTCTTTCCAAGAAGCTTTCCCCTTATCTTTTCTTCAACCAGCTTGACTTCGGCCTCCAACTTGGCACTTTCGTTCCTTAAACGAGCTCTTTCATCAAAGAGCTCTTGAAGTCCAAGAGTGCTTCGTTAAATCTCCTTGTCAAGTTCCCTGAGTTCATCACCTGCTGTACTTCCACATTGCCTCTTAAGCTCTTCAAGTTCCCTTCTTAGGTCTGCACATTCTTCCCGAAATTTCAAGCTTTCGGCCTTCATAGCAGCCTAATCAGAACTCCATCGCTTCATCTGTTCCAATACATCGTACCTCAAGACTTCACCCGGTCCATGGCTAGATTCACCTTTCGTAGGTGTTCCTTCCATCTTGCCTTTCAGTCTGTCAACCGGTTCCTGCATAATGAATTAGCCTTGTCTCACTTGAGTGTGAAACCACTTCTTCCACCTGCAAGTATCCGTTGTTTCATAAGCTTCAACACCTGAACCTCTTCACGATGTTTAAATCTCTGACTCCACCTTCACTTCGGTGTGTATGCTCCGATACCACCTGTCACGCCCCCGACCTTTTGGTAGTTTTCCAACCGTGCCGGCGGGGTGCAGCACCACCCCACTTTTTCTTTTTAACAATACTCAAGTGTGAGGACTACGCCTAATTCACAACTGGAACTTAGCTTGTGTTTCTCAACTAAGTTAAAATGCATTAATCCTTTATATCAATGATGGCCCATACTTAATCATTATCAACAGCAATATAAACAACAATTGCACGATATAAAGGGAGGGGCAACTCCCGAATAGTCTGCCCGATAATATATAAAATATCAGAATTTCAATATTACAATCGACTAGGGCGCTTGCAAGATCAAGCCAACACTTAGTCACTTTTTATAATACATGAGAACCTGCATCAATTACAAATGAGCAGGTGCCACCAAGACGCTCAATAGAACCTGCACGAATTCTGCATAATTCGACCGAGTCACATCCCATACAATCTACCACCAACCGAGTTGATTACGCCTTTCACAAATGCGCATGAGCTATGCGCTCATGCTGCGCATATCCCCTTGTGCGTAGATAGAGATGCGCACTTCTAAGTGATTTCTCACCGAATGATCGATATTCAAATGTTCCATCCGCACATCGTATATATACACGGTTTATCGTGTGGCTCGGTTGGGCGTAGCCCCATGGCCGACGCCCTAACCGCCATACACGAAACCCCCAATTCACCATATGTTATGGTCGGCCTGCACCGCCATACGCTCTCCCTACTCGGCGTATAAACTCTCGCAGCCAAAGCATAAGAGTCATAACATATAACGCTTCTCGCATTATACTTCGCACTTTGCACCGTTCCACATTATCTTTGCGTTTCACTGTACGCTGTTCGTCGTTCGTGCTGTTCGCCCGCGCTATCAGCTACCTGGCGTGCACGCTGCTCGTGCACGCCCGCCCATCTGTGCATGCCAACACTGTCTTCCGCCAACGCATTTCCCTTTGCCCAGGGCGGGCGGGTCGCCACGCCCTCACCCGTTCATCTCACCCGACAAGCGGGCGGCGTTCACCCGCACCCGTTCAACCTTGCCCGCGCGCTGTCGTTACCTTCGCCCGATCATCCGTTCCACCGTCTGCGCCTGCCTACGTGCGCCCGCCCGGTCTCCAACTCACCGTGCGAGCCCGCCTACGCGCGCCCAACGCGTGCCCGGGGCGCCTCAACTCGTCGTGCGCCCGTCGCATTGTTGGTGACTTCCCTAGGGCGGTACACTTTCGAAGGGAGGATGTCGCATATGAAAGCACATGTACATGAGGCATTTCGACGACCTGGAAATGGTGCTTCGAAGAACTCGAATCCAGGTAATCTTGTTGGTTGAATTATGCTTTCGCTGGTCAAATTATGCTTTTGGGATATTTTGAGTTTTTTGGTTAATTTTGAGATTTTTGGTCAATTTTGAGCCTTTTGAGCTGTAAACCTTCAATCTTACTATTTTGAAAAACTGTTATCTAGGATTCTCCTATTGTATCTTCAAGTCAACAAATTTAATAAGAGCTAGACCTTTGATTTTCTAACTTATCGTAACAAGTACTTTGAAGGTAAGAGCAAAACAGGCCACATAACGCCACCATAGTTTGAGATCTTTAGTTTTGGATTCCAATGAAGCGATCTTTAGTTCTTTATTTACTGTTTCCAGCTTTTCTTCGACTATATAGAGAACTTGCATGTAACCGAGAGCAAACGGTGGAATAACATTCTACACGGTATACAACGTATAATGTAACTCTTTCCTAACACTTTCACGTTTATGCTTATTTATGGTGCTATTATGAATTGATTTTTTTAATTTAACCGTTATTGAAGTTTGCAAGTAATTCATTAATTTAATTTTAGAATTTTAACTTAATCGTTATTGAAGTTTGCAAGTAATTCATTAATTTAATTTTAGAATTTTATGGGTTAAGAGTGTTTTCTTTGTTTAGAGAGGATAGAGAACTAAGTGCAAAGGGTAAGTGAGCACTATTGCAAAGGAAGGAGTGAACACTACTGTGATGAAGCAATGTACTCTATAGTTGCTTCTCAATATCCTTAATATCTTCTAGCTTGTTTGTGTTGTAGTTGAAAGTATTTATATGGGGTGAAAATTACTCAAGCTATTTTAAATTTTTTGCTATGTGATTAAAGAAATAGTGATGAGGATTAGCTTAGCATGAGAATGCTTTCTAAATCAATCAATGAAACATGGACTCAAAAGGGACCTTGGACAAACAAACTCTTTTGTATTCCATGTCAAGGTGTCAAGAAACAAATCCAACAATTCTAGCTGATTCTGAGCCCCACATATTGCATGTTTGTTATCCTCAAATAAAATATATTCATGTGAATTATAGATAGGTTTATGAGAATCATATGTAATATAGGGGAACACAATGGAGTTTGATTATTCTTGTTGCAGATTACCTTGTTTCACACTTAGTCTTACTACTCCTAGGGTCTCACTAGAATGAACAATCATTTGATAGTTTCTATTCCCATTTGTAAATGTGATTATTTATATTTATGTTGAAATTTTTAGTTAGTGTGTGTACTCTTAATACATAATGATCAGATCAATGAATATATTGGAGCATCTTTTTCTTATTTTTGAATGTATGAATAAGTTGTAACATCATTCTTGATTAATTTAATCACTCATCTATTTTCCGGTTACATTGGTATCATGGCTACATTTTTTTCTTTATTAATATCCTCTCTTTCCTTTATTTTATTCTTGCCAAATTTCTACAACAAAAAATTTCACAAAATTTCACAAAATTTGAGAGAAAATCTAGTAAGCAAGAGCTAAAAGAGCATAAAACCAAATTTTGAAAAATATAACCACACTTAAATATTCTAAAAATAAACACCACAAAATTCTAGAAAAACAACTTACTCAAAAATTAATACACAAAACCATAAATTAGACATTCATCCATCAAATAAACATCCACATGAATAAGTTCTCCAAGTGAGTGCTCTAATTAACCATCCATGACATCAAAGTAGCACCTATCTAGTTAACCATCCATAGCATCAAAGTAGCACCTATATAAGAAGTTTCTGGAGTTCCTTCTCCACAAGCGTTCCTTGCAAAGGGTGGAATAATATTTTATAAGGTGTACAAGGTACAGTGTAGTTCGTTTTTATTATGATTTTATTGTAATTTGTTAACATTTCATTAATTTATTCCTTGATTTTTATGTGCTAATAGTGCTTGCTTTGTTTATTTATTTTTCTTTGCACTTCTTTGTTATTATATAGAAAGGGTTTATTTATTTTTGCTTAGCATATAGAAAGGATAGAGGACTGAGTGCAACCCGTAGAGTGAGTACTATTGCAATGGAGTAGCATCTTTTTAAGGTACTTTTTGTTTATGTTGCAGTTAATAACATTTATTTGAGCGTTAAAAATACCAAAATTATTCTATTTTTTTTTGATGAGTGTGAATGTTCTCTAAATTAATCAAGGTGTGTTTAGAAATTGTTAAAAAATTAGTGTTGTTTTGTTATTCGTGGTGTTCGATTCAGACAAGTTGACCCCCCGGAATAGGACATGTTAGGACACGTTATATATATATATAAACTAT
>APFE031660102.1:49173-64661 GCA_000404065.3 Pinus taeda
GGCCCTGCCCCTGCCTCTGCACCTAATGTCAAATAATGAGTGCTAGGTATGGGGCTATGCTCTCCTATATCTATAGCAGATGGTGTTGATGCTGATGCTCCCGCATGTCCTCCTCCTCCTCCTCCTCCTGCTCCTCCTCTGAGTGCTGCTGCTTCTCTGACTCCGAGTCCTCCTCTTGCTGCACCTGCTCTAATGGATCATCTACCACTGGCTCTAACCATGAAGGTGACTCCTCCAAGAGGGGATCCTCAGACTCCACCCTCCATGGAGACAATACATCAATATTGTCTAAGCTAAGTCACATGACACGAGGACACGAAACACGGAGGACACGTAAATACGAGTATTCAATACGAAACGCAACGACCTGGAAACAAGACACGGGGGACACGTTTTATATATATATATATATATATACTGAAATATAGTTTTTTATCCATATTAAATTGCAGGTTGCAACTTATCTAATGAAATTAAAATATATACTTCTCAAAGTTCATAGTTCACTTTAAAAAAATAAATAGAATCAAAATTTACTTAGAAATTAGAATGTGATATGCTTGGTCTTGATTCTTGAATATTCAATGTTCATTGTTCATGTACAACTTACAAGCACATAAGAAAATAACTAAAGTCTAAACCTATTGATTTCCTCTGCCCCTCTTGCGAGAAAATGCCACAGCTTTCCCTTTCCCTCTAGATGTAGATGCTGGTGCTGGTGGAGTTGGCAGTGGAGTTTGCTATGCTCTAGAAGCTGAAGAACTAGAAGTAGGAGCTATAGGAGGTAGACCACGTCCTCTACTGGTGGCAGGGGTAGCCCGGGCAGGTGGTGTCACCTAGAAACATTACAATCTCCCAATCCTGAAATCCTAAAAAACTGATAAGTCTGCTGGATTTTGAATGAAATCTAAAATACTACTTTCTCCATATGAAATCCAATGAGCCGGGAACCACTCTCAAACATCCTGAGTCATTTCATGGTAATGTTAAAAATTTAAGTAAAAGGATGAAAATGAAGATTAAGGAGAATGTCACTTTTACTTTAAGAATTTAACATTACCATGAATAGCATATCAATACTAGGGCCTAAACTTGATCATGAAGCTGCCAAAGTGCTCTACTCCTTGCTGCAACAGCACAAATCACTTGCAAAATGAAAATATTAATGAGCAAACACGCCCTTTTCTTTCCCGTGCTGAGCTTAGAGAGTCTTGGAAATAGGATACGTGTCCCAAAATCGCGACACGCTTTTGAAAATCGTGACACGACCTCAGATTCGACGTGTCGGAAGATAACACGACGTGTCATATGATTTGGACAAGAATCCAAACCAAATTGTGTCAGATTCGCTGGATTCGGAATTTGTAGGGGGTTTAGGACGAATCTGGTGACTTAGATTAACATATACTTAGAACAATATTGTTAAGGTAACTTGCAGTTTCTTTTGAATATCTTTTGACTTGTGTTTCTAAAAATCTTTGACTTGTATTCTTATAATTGAGAACATTTATGATATAAATTTGTTTGTAAATTTAAAAATTTACATTACATCTTCTGAACTGTGGTTCTAAAAATCTTTTTGTAAATTTAAAAATTTACATTAGAGATGCTATTCTATATTTCATGCTAATTAGTTATAGAAAGGGCTATAAAGATTAGGCTAACATGTGATTCCCCAAAATCAATCATAATTAAACATAGTCTCAACACTGTGGGCATGTTTGGGAGGTTTTAAGATGTTAGTATAATCTTGAAATTCAAGAAAAAAACCTAACAATTCTGGTTGATTTTAAAAGCCAATACAATATTGCATTTTGCATTTTGGATAAGCATCAAATAAAATCTATTCACTTAAATTGGAGCATGGTTTATGAGAGTTATAGGTAAGACGGGAGTGAAGCGGAGACTTATTCCTCTCGAAGCCTAAAGAGAAAAGCAGTTGTCTATAATGAGACTTTTTGAAAGCCTTTCTGGCGGATTTTTCCGGTCAAAATCCGGCAGCAATTTATTGGAATCCCAAGTTTGATAGCTAGTTTCTGCACAATCAAAGGGTCCCAAGGTTTTTTCAGGGTGCTGAATCCAAATATGCAGTTAAAAAACCATTTTAACTGCTAAAAATCAAGATTTAACCTCATTTCTTCCGGGGGATTCCGTCACCGAAATCTCCTAAAAGTCGCATTATAAACAACTCCAAAAGAAAATATGAAATATAAAGTCGAAACGCAGAACGGAGAAGCCTTAGAGAATCCATTTTCAAATTTCTAAATAATTAGAGAATTAGTATCGTTATTTTTCCCTCATTAACATTTTGTCGTTTCCTTCTGCTATTTCTTTTTCCGCCTAATTTTCTCAATTTTATTTTTGAACCTTTAGCCTCTGTAGTCCTGGCTGGACTGCCATTGTCTGCACAGTTTTATATCTTCTTACCATCAAAGCAGTGGTGACTGTGAATTGAACTTTCAACCTTTTGCTCTCTGAAAAACCACACTGCTCGAAACGTGGAAACCACTTTCCTTCCAGTACTATGATAATGGTACTATCTCATAAACAAATACGATTGAATTTTAGTACTATGATGGGACCTCAAGTCAGCCAGCAATCACCTAGAAATTTCACCATACATGCATTTCACCATACATGCATGGGCATGGGCAAGAGATAACTAACCTGCCATAGGAGATTTAATGCCTCTATGGTGGCCTGGTTCACATACATACTTCATACCCTTACATACTTCATACCCTGATTTTACAGCGCATGTGGATTCAACGATATGACCCATACATCCGATAGCTTTATCTTTCCGACATCCTTTAGGCCATACCAATCTAACTCAACTTTTCCGACGTCCTGCCAGACCATTCTGACTTAACTGTTCTGACGTACATAGTTAATGCAGTAAATGTAGTCGGTATATTTCAAACTTTAGCCAAGCGGGAAATTTCAAAATTTGAAATGAAATCCACACCGATCACCCCAAGATTACGAGCGGCAAATCATTCAGAAAGTTGTGCATTTCATTCTTTCTGTTTCTTGTGAACAAAGGAGTGCGTTCATAAAATACTTAAGGGCCAGAGATTGTCGTTTAGCCATGGATCTCATCTCCCAAATCTCTTTAGCGTTCTCACCACTACTGCAAAAGCAGATTGGAAGAGTTCCCCCTCCTTTTTCTTCAAAGGGTAAGAGAAGAGCTAGCCCAAAGCAGCGTGTTGTAAAAGCAGCAAGCTGTGGCGAATAGAAATTCGGTTGAGGTAGCTTTTAAATGTTCATCACAAGTTTATCATTATTTTTGTGCAAAATGCCAAGGCCATGATTGGCCCTCCAAACGTTGTTGAGTTGTTTTGAATGCAGCCGACCCTAATATAGGTGAAGCAAATACGATACTTCCGAGGAAGCAAATTTTGGATCTCAGAATGTGAGAGAACCACCATACGACCCCAGAGGAGAACATGGAATGGCAAAAAGAATGGAGGAGTACATACATGGGCTTCCAAAGCGTTCGACGACTTTACCTGCTATGCATACAAAGTTTCTGAAGTTTGAATTGAATTTAAGCGGGCGAAAAAGCCTGCCAATGCTGAGGTGACATCGTCATGTTTGGATTTCAATATTCAATTTGAATTCAAAGATGGATTTTGAATTTAAGTGGAGTAGATTGCAGTTCACTGCTGGGGAAGACGCATTTTCTAAGCCAATATTGTATCCGCATCCGCTGCCAAAGACGCCGAGCATAAATAATATCTACATGTTTGGAGACGCATGGTGGTACCCTGCACATCTCAAGGTGTTTTCATGAAGGTGGGTCGGGTGTGTCGAGGAGTTGGTTGAAACGATGTGAAAAAAATGTTGCAGCCTGGGTTAGGCCACAGGGGAAATATTGTTCTGCGGAGTTGAAAAAAAATATAGCAGGGTGCGTAGCACGACCTTGAATTTTATCTAATAATGCTATGTTCAATTGTGTGCATTCCTCCGAACAAATCATATAATGATCTGATTAAATACAAGTAAGAGTTCACGTTTCTCAATAAGGAAATTAATTGTGGTTAACCTCGCTATATTTGGCGTGTGATTTTCATAGCTGCCTTCTCAAGTGTTATTTTCATACCTAATGCGTCTTGAATATAATCATTTTTCTGATTCTGGATTACATGCATAATGTATTTACCATTACTAAATTAATAAAAGGTGGATTAATATTTAATATTTAATGTAAATCATTTGATGGAATCAAAATTCAGAAAACTTACCTTTATAATTTTAAATCCTCAACACTATGTTTTTCTGTGAAGAGAGGCATTTATAAGATTTTTTTTTTTTTTAATTGTAATTTTATATTTAAATTGAATCTATAATATTTTTATAACTTTTTTCATTATACTTGTTAGTAATTTATAATATTTATATTATATATGTTTTTTTATTTCTTAACTCAACAAAGGGTATAATTGTAATTATTTTTTATTATTTCTTTTATATCTCAGTATATAACGAAATTCAAATAATTTTTATAAACTTAACTAATATTAATTCTAAAGAATTTTAAGTAATATTTTATATAATTTTAAATTAATTATTTATATAAAAGTTGGATATACTATTTTAGTTTTGTGAATGTTAATTAATTAAAATGATGCATTTTCTATTCTTTAATTTGTTAGTGGGAAATCAAACCAATAGTATAGCTATATAGCTTTTGTCTATATTACCAAATTATCCAAAATAATAATGATGTGTGTTGATAAGCCGCTTTCCATAAAAAGAACTATTATAGAGACTATATCTATAAGTAGCATGAGGAGAAGATTCATTGTTTAATGAAATTAAAACGAAATATCTTACTCAAAACTTGTTAATTGTCTTTTGATTAACATTTTATTTTTCATATATTTGGAGATCTAGATTTGCAATCTTTTTAGCTCAGTAGAGACACTTTGTTGTCCAATTTTTTTTGTTTATAGTTGATGTAGGTATTTTTTAATAAGAAGGAGAATGAATGTAGGTATTGTTTTTGGAACCATTTCAATCCTTTGAAACCCTAGAACATGGTCATGGTCTTGAAAAGAATGTAACTCAGATGGATGAAGTATATATTTAAATAATTCTTTAGGAATGTTAATTAGCTTTTACATCTAATTTGGTTTGAGATTCATAATTATATATCTATTTACTATTTTGTGTCTAGAATAAGGAATATGCATCTCCTTAAAGCCATCCACATATAATAGATAGCTAGCAAGTGATGCAACCAAATCCACATTGTTTGCAACCATTACAATGTTCAACTCCTCTTCAAGGGGATTTAGGAGAGGTAAGTTGCATACCCTATTTCATGTGTGATGCTTGTATTATTTATTTTTTAGCCAATACCACTGTGGAAATTAACAGCACCCGAGTCTTATCCAGTCTTAACATGTATATGTAGTTTAAAGTTGTAACGACGAAATTCCGGTTATATTTAGAAAAAATCCGGTTATATTTAGAAAAAATTATGTAAAGATTAACTTAAGTTATAGTTGTTAAATTTTAAAATTATAAATATTTTTAAACATTTTTTATGGTATTCAATCTATTTCTACCATTAAAAACAATTAAATACTATATTTACAAAAAAAATTAAAATTCTTTTACCCAAATTCGAACCAGAATTTTGGCCATCCAATCAATTTCTCCTCAGTAAACGGGTAAACGACAGTACCAAGTCTCAACACAGATATGTCCTTTAAACTAATTAATTGGCAGCACCAAGTGTCAACACGTATGTCCTTCAAACTATGTTAAAACTGCAGCTGTTGATCTTGCCGATGCAATGCAATTGGCAAATCTTCTCGTCAAAATCGGGGCCGCAACACTTTTCGATACACCCAGTTATCCTGCTACAAGGCCTATAAATAATTCGGTTTCATGACGCCCCTACATGCTAATCGTTGTTGTTGCTGCATTCATTCAGTTGGAACCCGTCTGATCGCACTGAAAGCTACGAAAATATTATTGCACATTTCATTTTCGAGATCTTCGGTATGCATACTTGCTCTGTCAAAGTTTAGTTTCATATAGATATAGGGTCGCATGGAGTTTTGTGCAGGTTACTTAATGCTGAATATGTTCTCTCATGACAGGAAATGTCACTGCCCTCATACTCTTCTTAGCTCCCTTGTGAGTTTTCTCTAACTCATGCCACCTAATTTCAATGATAAAGCTTACTGATGTTCTTTTATTCATTAACTGTTTCTAGATTATGATGTGTCTGCTGTTGCACAATTACGTTCAGGAAGATTATAAAGAAGAAATCGACGGAAGACTTCTCTGGAGTTCCTTATGTTTCTACACTTTTGAATTGCATGCTTTTTGCATGGTATGGCCTGCCATTTATATCGCCCAATAACCTTCTCGTGAGCACCATAAATGGAACTGGAACCGTCCTTGAACTCTGCTACGTGGTGGTCTTTCTCTTTTATATTCGAGACAAGAAATACAGGGTAAGTCCACTACTCATTACTATATTAGTTTGTGTGCAGAGATCCCATTTTAATCGTGGTGGATGAAACAGGTCAAAATATTTTCTCTTCTGGCAACTGTGCTCATGTTTTTTACGGTGATTACCTTGGTATCACTCTTGGCGCTGCGTGGAAATGCAAGAAAATTATTTTGTGGCTTCGCTACTGCCATCTTCTCCATCTGCATGTATGCGTCTCCTCTCTCCATAATGGTAAACCCCTCAACTACTTTCTACCTATGTTTAGGAAAATGACATGCAATTTATAAAGTATGATCTTGAAAATGGAAACTTCCCCGTACTATTCCTTTATTCGTTCCAACTGACTAAATGGAACCATATTCAAAACTTGTCTGGCATAAAATGAAAAGTCAGAGATTAGGCAGAGCACCGTTTTCCCGCATTTTTTCACCGTCTGCCATGCATAGTTTTGTGTCTAATAAAATTTTGAATCTAATAGAAAAATAATGAGCAGATCTCTATCTCTCTATGCAAAAGGTTTAACCAAAAAATTACCTAGTAAAGGACGACTTCCCAGTTGATATTTATTCATATTTGTAAAAGACACTGTAACCTTTTAGTGTGTGCTTTGGATTTAATATGAAGGCGAAATGCAATATACCACATCTATTTCAATTCCTTTATGTTTTTGAAAAAATTTAATTAGATCTGTGATAGGATCCCTTTCAACGTAGGATTTTATTTATGGTGATGGCTTTATGAAGCAGCAGATTAAAATAATGAATAGTTGCACAACATATATTTTAAATCGAAGTGACCTGAATCGTGGTTTTCATGGTGTGCAAAGGACAGTGATTAAGACGAAGAGCGTAAAGTATATGCCATTCTTCTTGTCTCTCGGTGTTTTTCTTTGCGGCACGTCCTGGTTTATTTTTGGCCTACTGGGAAAGGATCCATTCGTTGCTGTAAGTTTAACAATAACAGTTGATGAAGAAATTTGAATCCAAAAGTCTGAGCCTTAGTCTTTTACATGTTGGCTCTTGCTTCAAGCAATATACTAGGGTGGAGCCTTCTCAAAATACCAATCTCACTAGGTTTTTTCAAGAAGTGCTTTCGAATGATAATAAGGTGGGGAATTTATTTTGTATGTTAATGGTCCAAGAATCTATTGAATTTAGACAGTTCAGGAGGTCTATCATATTCTTGAGGGTGATATGTATCTCAAATGATTTAGAAACATGTTAGGGTGGGTATCTACTTTGTATGTTAATTGTCTAATGGTTTATTGAATTTAGACAGTGCGTTGGGTTTATTATCTTGAATATGATATGTACAAACATTAAATTAGAATGGTCTGGAGTTGGCATTTCATGGTCAGTTTCGATGGGAATGTGCGATATAGTCGATGTTATATTAATAGGGAATTATCCACTCATGATTTGTTGATTCGTAGGTACCAAATGGTGTTGGAAGTGCGCTAGGAGCAATGCAACTAATTCTGTACACTGTTTACAAAGATTGGAAAAAGAAGGAAGCTAACGCATCGTCTCCTCCGGTAAAGGAGGGAAAGGGAGGGGATGATTGTGTGAATTCTATGGAAATGGGGTCTTAGTGTAGGCAGATGCCCATAACCCTTTTGTAAAATATACCAATAGTTTTGAATGCCATGACCATACTATTCTCTCATAGATTTAAAAAGACTTATAGTTATGATTGTGCATATAGTCGCTGTATTGGAACCTGCATTAACCGGCTGAGCAGGCAATGTGTAGAACAGGAATATGTTTGTGTTCTGTGTGCTTCATTTGTGTGGGACGAGAAATTGAAACTCCACACATTGATCTAAGTAATGACGTGTGCAAACTAAAACAGTGGGAAAGACATTCTCGTAATTTATTTCACATTAATTGATGATCATTTGAAATACCTTATTCACCTGTGAATAAGGATGGGAAATACCTTATTGATTAAGGATTATGGGAATTTGGAAATGAAGTGAGTGTTAGATTTACTCATGATTAGTTTATGGGAAATGAAGTGAATTCTAAATTGATTGATACTTGTGTAAGTGAAACAAATGTACTCATCATTGATGAATCATCATATCCTGACTGAAAGGGTTAGTTTAAATATGTTTGTAATTTCTGAGACATCCTGACTGAAATGACTGAAATAGTTAGCTTAAATATGTTTGTAATTTCTGATATCATTTAATTATTAGTTATTAGTTTTGTTAAAAGAGTAAAATAGATTTATAATTTAACATAATATAATAAATTGAGAAAATATTGTTGGTATGATCTATTGGGGAGTCTGGGCTTATAAGAGGATATCATCGATTCCAGGCTTATGAATGGTGAGAGGCATGAGCTCCAGTGATTTCTTGCTTAATAGGTAGTCCAAATCACTACCAATCGAGTTTGTAGGTGAGGATATAGGAGAATTAACAGGGGTGGGAGTAATCATAGGCTCTTTTCTAGATCTTTTCTTAATTGGGAGTGGAGATGAGGATTGAATAATATGGACCTCCTTGCTGATATTTATTATGGGTTGAGTGACCGGGGGAGGATTAGGGACTTCATGATCAGAGGTTGGCTCCAGAGGGGGCATTGGAGGATTAGGAACTTCATGATCAGAAGCTGTCTCTAGAGGGGACATAGAAGGCGATATAATATACAAAGGGTTTGGAATTTTGAGCAACGGTGGAGTTTGCTGATGGTCTTCACTACATGCCCTACTTTGATCATCCGACCCCAAAGGGGACTGGATTTTTGAAAATGCTAACTTCTCTGATCCCATGGAAGGAGATTTTATCCTATAAGACTTTGTCGCGAATTGGGGGATGCCATGATGTCGGCTTCTTATAGGGCGTCGTGAGTAATTCTTGATTAGATGACCTGTGCGGTGGCAAGATGAGCATCTAAAGGGGACTCCCCAAAAATCCAGCCTCTGTCTAATTTTTAACTCGCTACAGAAGGTATCAATGTGGTCCAGAAATCATCCTCTGTAAGATTTATCTATCAGAATCCAAGCCACTCTTTTATCTTTCTCTCCTAAGCACCATGGGTCTACATAAACACATCTCCCTATGGCGTTTCCTATCTCTGCTAAGGTTTCCTTTGACCATAACTCCAGGGAGAGTCCGAGTAGTTTAACCCAAATCAAGTTGTTGGTAGGGGTATTCTTTAACGAGTTATAACCCAAATACCATCTGTGCAATGCCAGAAAAATTCTTCCATAAACCCACTGTTGCTTAAAAATGGTTTCCAGATCACCAGAACTAAGGAAACGAAAGCAGTACCACTCCTTTAATAATCTAGCCGCAATCGGAACATATCCTATGAATGGTTTCCATTGCAACTCTAGCCAGCTTCTTATTTTTTGGTTGTCCATCTCCGGGAAGTGCCACCGGCCTACCATAGCATTATCCTGGAGGCTTCCTATGCGGTTTGCCAGGTGATCGCTATCAATTTTAATGGCTGCGGGAGGGTGAATAGTTTTTACAGGCTTTATATTTTTTCATGAATAGCCTTCATCATATGCCCTTCCTTTTAGCTCTACCTCAATTTGACCATTTCTTCAGGGCGGCCTTACTCGACCGATACCATCCATGTCATCTTGTGGGCCCGAGGGCCGGATCAGCATGTCATCCAGGGTGGACTGCTGGTGGGCTCCAGTATTGCAGAAATAAAGCTACAACTCCTGGGACTCTCTTCTTTACTTTTATCAACCCGGTAGTTCGTAACAAACTTGGAAGCGACGGTGCTGTATGCACAAGTACTAGCTCTTGCCACAGCTGTCACTTGGTCAACTGGCACAAATCCGCTAGGGCCTCAAGCCAACTTCTATGAGCTTTGAGAAGAAGCTTGTTAACTGATGGATGGAAGCTAACTCGAAGGAAACTAATCTGCTTGTGAAAAGAAACTTAAGAGCTGAAAGAAAGCGCAAACCCTAGCAAACCCTAATCTGACCAGCTAGTCTCACTGATGCAAAAAAGAGGATGCAAGCTACTGAAAGAGATGCCATTACTTCTAGCAAGGTAAAATTCATGTGTCTAGACTACCTCTATACGAAGAAAACGTCTTTTTGTATTTTTGAATAAGTTATCAGAATTATCATGCATAGGCTTTCACTATTCTTGACTTTGCAGAGGTGGATCGGTGAGAAGAAATGCTTGGAAGAGGTTGGGAAGGTTCAGAGAGGGCCTAAGGGGTCCCTAACACCCTTTCAGAGAGTTTCACAGAGTTTGGCTATCAAGAAACCTCATTTATGAGCTTCTACAGGAAGTCTGCAGGGGTTCTACAGGATGTTCAGGAATTTCTACAGGATGTTCAGAAATGGGATTTTGGAGGATGGATGAGTGAGGAAATATGAAAGAGTGGGTATGGAGGTAGGATAGGGGTTTGAAGTGGTCCAGGGACTGGTGGATGGAGTTGAGAGAAGGTGTAGATGGCTGAATTTGTTCACAAAGGGCTGAAACAATGTTTGCATAAAAAGGTAGGGTTATGTGGGAAAAATGACAAACGTGAGGTGACAAACCCAGTTAGGGGATGGAACAGATGGGTCTGACGAAGTTTGGGTGGATGAAGAAGTGGTAGAGGTGCTCTGCAATGTATATTTCCAAATGAACCAATAAAGACTTGCAAGTAATCAAAGACCTAGTTATGCCAACCTAATATGATCTAGCTAACAGTAAAGCGAATGAACAGAAGCTTTATTTGCAAGGAATCCATGTATATTAACTATGAAACGAAGCGTTCAAAGATCTGAACATGTAAAATTATAAATCATACCAACAATATTTTCTCAATTTAATATATTATGTTAAATTATAAATCTATTTTACTCTTTTAACAAAACTAATAACTAATAATTAAATGATATCAGAAATTACAAACATATTTAGGCTAACTATTTCAGTCATTTCATTCAGGATGTCTCAAATTACACACATATTTAAACTAATTAAATGGCCTCAGAAATTAGAAACATATTTAAACTGACCATTTTAGTCATTTCAGTCAGGATGTCTCAGAAATTACAAACATATTTAAACTAACCCTTTCAGTCAGGATATGATGACTCATCAATGATGAGTACATTTGTTTCACTTCCACAAGTATCAATCAATTTAGAATTCACTTCCTTTCCCATAAACTAATCATGAGTAAATCTAACACTCACTTCATTTCCAAATTCCCATAATCCTTAATCAATAAGGTATTTCCAATCCTTATCCACAGGTGAATAAGGTATTTCAAATGATAATCAATTAATGTGAAATAAATTACGATAATGTCTTTCCCACTGTTTTAGTTTGCACACGTCATTACTTAGATCAACGTGTGGAGTTTCAATTTCTCGTCCCACACAAATTGAGCACACAGAACACAAACATATTCCTGTTCTACACATTGCCTGCTCAGCCGGTTAATGCAGGTTCCAATACAACGACTATATGCACGGTCATAACTATAAGTCTTTTTAAATCTATGAGAGAATAGTATGGTCATGGCATTCAAAACTATTGGTATATTTTACAAAAGGGTTATGGGCATCTTCCTACACTAAGACCCCATTTCCATAGAATTCATACGATCATCCCCTCCCTTTCCCTCCTGTACAGGAGGAGACGATGCGTTAGCTTCCTTCTTTTTCCAATCTTTGTAAACAGTGTACAGAATCAGTTGCATTGCTCCTAGCGCGCTTCCAACACCTATTGGTACCTACGAATCAACAAATCATGAGTGGATAATTCCCTATTAATATAACATCGACTATATCGCACATTCCCATCGAAACTGACCATGAAATGCCAACTCCAGACCATTCTAATTTAATGTTTGTACATATCATATTCAAGATAATAAACCCAACGCACTGTCTAAATTCAATAAACCATTAGACAATTAACATACAAAGTAGATACTCACCCTAACATGTTTCTAAAGCATTTGAGATACATATCACCCTCAAGAATATGATAGACCTCTTGAACTGTCTAAATTCAATAGATTCTTGGACCATTAACATACAAAATAAATTCCCCACCTTATTATCATTCGAAAGCACTTCTTGAAAAAACCTAGTGAGATTGGTATTTTGAGAAGGCTCCACCCTGGTATATTGCTTGAAGCAAGAGCCAACATGTAAAAGACTACGGCTTAGACTTTTGGATTCAAATTTCTTCATCAACTGTTATTGTTAAACTTACAGCAACGAATGGATCCTTTCCCAGTAGGCCAAAAATAAACCAGGACGTGCTGCAAAGAAAAACACCGAGAGACAAGAAGGATGGCATATACTTTACGCTCTTCGTCTTAATCACTGTCCTCTGCACACCATGAAAACCACGATTCAGGTCACTTCAATTTAAAATATATGTTATGCAACTATTCATTATTTTAATATGCTGCTTCATAAAGCCATCACCATAAATAAAATCCTACGTTGAAAGGGATCCTATCACAGATCTAATTAATTTTTTTCAAAAACATAAAAGAATTGGAATAGATGTGGTATATTGCATTTCGCCTTCATATTAAATCCAAAGCACAAGCTAAAAGGCTATAGTGCCTTTTACAAATATGAATAAATATCAACTGGGAAGTCGTCCTTTACTAGGTAATTTTTTGGTTAAACCTTTTGCATTGAGAGATAGAGATCTGCTCATTATCTTTCTATTAGATTCAAAATTTTATTAGACACAAAACTATGCATGGCAGATGGTGAAAAAATGCGGGAAAACGGTGCTCTGCCTAATCTCTGACTTTTCATTTTATGCTAGGCAAGTTTTGAATATGGTTCCATTTAGTCATTTGGAACGAATAAAGGAATAGTACGGGGAAGTTGCCATTTTCAAGATCATACTTTATAAATTGCATGTCATTTTCCTAAACATAGGTAGAAAGTAGCTGAGGGGTTTACCATTATGGAGAGTGGAGACGCATACATGTAGATGGAGAAGATGGCAGCAACGAAGCCACAAAATAATTTTCTTGCATTTCCACGCAGCGCCAAGAGCGATACCAAGGCAATCACTGCAAAAAACATGAGCACAGTTGCCAGAAGAGAAAATATTTTGACCCGTTTCATCCACCACGATTAAAATGGGATCTCTGCACACAAACTAATACAGTAATGAGTAGTGGACTTACCTTGTATTTCTTGTCTCGAATATAAAAGAGAAAGACAACCACGTAGCAGAGTTTAAGGACGGTTCCAGTTCCATTTATGGTGCTCACGAGAAGGTTATTGGGCGATATAAATGGCAGGCCATACCATGCAGAAAGCATGCAATTCAAAAGTGTAGAAACATAAGGAACTCCAGAGAAGTCTTCCGTCGATTTCTTCTTTATAATCTTCCTGAACGTAATCGTGCAACAATAGACACATCATAATTTAGAAACAGTTAATGAATAAAAGAACATCAGTAAGCTTTATCATTGAAATTAGGTGGCATGAGTTAGAGAAAACTCACAAGGGAGCTAAGAAGAGTATGAGGGCAGTGACATTTCCTGTCATGAGAGAACATATTCAGCATTAACCTGCACAAAACTCCATGCGACTCTATATCTATATGAAACTAAACTTTGACAGAGCAAGTATGCATACCGAAGATCCCGAAAATGAAATGTGCAATAAACATATTCGTAGCTTTCAGTGCGATCAGACGGGTTCCAACTGAATGAATGCAGCAACAACAACGATTAGCATGTAGGGCGTCGTGAAACCGAATTATTTATAGGCCTTGTAGCAGGATAACTGGGTGTATCGAAAAGTGTTGTGGCCCCGATTCTGACGAGAAGATTTGCCAATTGCAATGCATCGGCAAGATCAACAACTGCAGTTTTAACATAGTTTAAAGGACATACATGTTGAGACTTGGTGCTGCCAATTAATTAGTTTAAAGGACATATCCGTGTTGAGACTTGGTACTGTTGTTTACCCATTTACTGAGGAGAAACTGGTTGGATGGCCAAAATTCTGGTTCGAATTTGGGTAAAAGAATTTTAATTTTTTTTGTAAAGATAGTATTTAACTGTTTTTAATGGTCGAAATAGATTGAATACCATCAAAAATGTTTAAAAATATTTATAATTTTAAAATTTAACAACTATAACTTAAGTTGATCTTTACACAATTTTTTCTAAATATAACCGGAATTTCGTCGTTACAACTTTAAACTACATATACATGTTAAGACTGGGTAAGACTCGGGTGCTGTTAATTTCCACATTGGTATTGGCTAAACAATAAATAATACAAGCATCACACATGAAATAGGGTATGCAACTTACCTCTCCTAAATCCCCTTGAAGAGGAGTTGAACATCGTAATGGTTGCAAACAATGTGGATTTGGTTGCATCACTTGCTAGCTATCTATTATATGTGGATGACTTTAAGGAGATGCATATTCCTTATTCTAGACACAAAATAGTAAATAGATATATAATTATGAATCTCAAACCAAATTAGATGTAAAAGCTAATTAACATTCCTAAAGAATTATTTAAATATATACTTCATCCATCTGAGTTATATTCTTTTCAAGACCATGACCATGTTCTAGGGTTTCAAAGGATTGAAATGGTTCCAAAAACAACACCTACATTCATTCTCCTTCTTATTAAAAAATACCTACATCAACTATAAACAAAAAAAATTGGACAACAAAGTGTCGCTACTGAGCTAAAAAGATTGCAAATCTAGATCTCCAAATCTATGAAAAATAAAATGTTAATCAAAAGACAATTAACAAATTTTGAGTAAGATATTTCGTTTTAATTTCATTAAACAATGAATCTTCTCCTCATGCTACTTATAGATATAGTCTCTATAATAGTTCTTTTTATGGAAAGTGGCTTATCAACATACATCATTATTATTTTGGATAATTTGGTAAGATAGACCAAAGCTATATAGCTATACTATTGGTTTGATTTCCCATTAACAAATTAAAGAATAGAAAATGCATCATTTTAATTAATTAACATTCACAAAACTAAAATAATATATCCAACATTTATATAA
>APFE031660102.1:65558-94769 GCA_000404065.3 Pinus taeda
ATACAATTAAAAAAAAAATCTTATAAATGCCTCTCTTCACAGAAAAACACAAAAACATCGATCACCTCACAACAAAACGAGAACACATTTATCACTTTTAAACCCTTCATTTTAGTTTAATACTCCAAATTTGCCATATCATTGAGGATTAATATTACGTTTTAATTTCCAAATATGAAAACATGTTATAACTTCTGATTTTTTTTTTATATCGTTGAGGATTTAAAATTATAAAGGTAAGTTTTCTGAATTTTGATTCCATCAAATGATTTACATTAAATATTAAATATTAATCCACCTTTATTAACTTAGTAATGGTAAATGCATTATGCATGTAATCCAGAATTAGATAGAAAAAGGATTATATTCAAGACGCATTGGGTATGAAAATAACACTTGAGAAGGCAGCTATGAAAATCACACGCCAAATATAGCGAGGTTAACCACAATTAATTTCCTTAATATTGAGAAACGTGAACTCTTACTTGTATTTAATCAGATCATTATATGATTTGTTGGGAGGAATGCACACAGTTGAACATAGCATTATTAGATAAAATTCAAGGTCGTGCTACGCACCCTGCTACATTTTTTTTCAACCCCGCAGAACAATATTTCCCCTGTGGCCTAACCCAGGCTGCAACATTTTTTTCACATCGTTTCGACCAACTCCTCGACACACCCGACCCACCTTCATGAAAACACCTTGAGATGTGTAGGGTACCACCATGCGTCTCCAAACATGTAGGTACTATTTATGCTCGGCGGCTTCAGCAGCGGATGCGAATACAATATTGGCTTAGAAAATGCGTCTTCCCTAGCAGCGAACTGCAATCTACTCCACTTAAATTCAAAATCCATATTTGAATTCAAATTGAAAATTGAAATCCAAACATGACGATGTCACCTCAGCATTGGCAGGCTTTTTCTCCCGCTTAAATTCAATTCAAACTTCAGAAACTTTGTATGCATAGCAAGTACAGTCGTCAAACACTCTGGAAGCCCATGTATGTACTCCTCCATTCTTTCTACCATTCCATGTTCTCCTCTGGGGTCGTATGGTGGTTCTCTCACATTCTGAGATCCCAAATTTGCTTCCTCAGAAGTATCGTATTTGCTTCACCTATATTAGGGTAGGCTGCATTCAAAACAACTCAACAACGTTTGGAGGGCCAATCATGGCCATGGCGTTTTGCACAAAAATAATGATAAACTTGTGATGAACATTTAAAAGCTACCTGAACCGAATTTCTATTCGCCACAGCTTGTTTCTTTTACAACACGCTGCTTTAGGCTAGCTCTTCTCTTCCCCTTTGAAGAAAAAAGAGGGGGAACTCTTCCAATCTGCTTCTGCAGTAGTGGTGAGAACGCTAAAGAGATTTGGGAGATGAGATCCATGGCTAAACGACAATCTCTGGTCCTTAAGTATTTTATGAACGCACTCCTTTGTTCACAAGAAATAGAAAGAATGAAATGCACAACTTTTTGAATGATTTTCCGCTCGTAATCTTGGGGTGATCGGTGTGGATTTCATTTCAAATTTTGAAATTTCCCGCTTGGCTAGCCAAGTTTGAAATATACCGACTACATTTACTGCATTAACTACGTACGTCAGAACAGTTAAGTTAGATTGGTCTGGCAGGACGTCGGAAAAGTTGAGTTAGATTGCTATGGCCTGAGGACGTCAGAAAGATAAAGCTATAGGATGTATGGGTCATATCGTTGAATCCACATGCGCTGTAAAATCAGGGTATGAAGTATGTATGTGAACCAACCACCATGCCCTATGGCAGGTTGGTTAGCTCTTGCCCATGCCCATGATCTTCATGCTCTTTCTTATTCTTGGAATAGATGAGAATATCATCTAAAAAGAATTGCACAAATTGATCAAGATATTTACGGAAAACATTGTTCATAAGATTCATGAATACGGCTGGCGCATTTGTTAACCCAAATGGTACCACAGTAAATTCATAATGTCCAAAACGTGTCTAGAATGCAGTCTTAGAAATATCATTTTCATAAATCCTTAGCTGATGATAGCCTAATCAAGGATCAATTTTTGAAAAGACAGTAGCTCCTTTCATTTGATCGAAAAGATCGTCGATTCGAGTCATAGGGTATTGATTATTTACTGTAGCTCGATTCAAGTCTCGATAATCTATGCACAATCTTAAATATCCATCTTTCTTCTTCACAAAAATTACAGGAGCGCCCCAAGGTGATGTACTGGGCTGAATATGCCCTATATCCAGTAGTTCCTTCAATTGAATTTGCAGTTCCTGTAGTTCTGGGGCTGTCATTCTATAATGTGTTTTAGAGATTGGTTGGGTACATGGTTTTAATTCAATAGTGAGATCTAGCTCTCTTACCGGGGGCAATCCTCGTAACTCTTTTGGAAATACATCCGAGAATTCGGCTAACACCAGATATTGTCCTAAGCATGGTCTTTTTCCTTCGCTTACCTCTTGAATTACATAAGCCTGACAACCTTTCCTTAAACAACGCTTCATTTTCATCGCTGAAATGTAGCGTAAAGATACCTTCCTCCTGATACAATCTACCCAAGCTTGATGAGCTTCTAGCCAATCCATACCTATGATAAGATCATACGTCCCTAAGGCTGTGACATAAACTTTTAGTTTAGTCAAACAGACCCCTAGGTCAATTTTGCATTGATCCACACTCAAGCCCACAGTTTGGAGTTCTCCTGAGACCATTTCCACTTATTAGAAGTCATTTTGTTTACGAGCTGCCAACCCACATTTGTTTAATGCATATGACGAAATGAAACTATCTGTGGCACCAGTATCAAATAAAATTTTGAGTTTTATACCATTGATAATACCTGAAGATTCCACTGCAGATTGATGTGCTGCTTGGTCATTGCTGACTATTGCGTGAATTCTATGATTACCTCGATTGTTTGATATCCATTCCTTTCCAGTCCTATGCAATATATTCAACGAAGCTTCTAGGAAGTCACGTTGAAAATGTGGTCCCCCACATCCCCAACAATTAAGCTGCGTTGATCCTCTTGAATCAGGACGTGAATTTCTAGAGAACGAGCTTCGTCTTCTCATGTTGATTCCTCTCGAATTTCTTCCTCTACTGGCAGTCCCTCGAGATGTCCATGGACTAATGTTTAATGATTCCGCAGCTATAGTGTTTACTGCCATGGGAGCTCTTGTCCCCACATTTCTTGGGGTAAACCTGTTACCGTAAGGTGGCCTCGAGCTACCTCCTCTGAAGAAGTTTCGAGGAGTCTTTCCCGGATATCCTGATTGGAAAGGCCCTGCTGGCCCCATATCTTTTTTGATTCCAAGGTGCTCTTCTGCATAATGACCACATTCGACTGCCTCGACTATTGATGAGGGTTTCCACATGCTTACCAAGGCTCTGATGCGAGGATTTAACCCAAATATGAAGCGTTCAGCTTGACGTTCATCAGAATCTAAGTAGTGAATGTATTTTACAAGCTCCATGAACCTTATCTCGTACTCTTCCACCGTTTTATTTCCCTAAATTAATGTATGAAAGGCTCTGGCTTGTTGTTGTTGAAAGTATAGAGGTAAATACTTGGCGTGAAACCTTTCCTCAAATAATTCCCAAGGGACATTATCCGATGTAAGGTGCAGCTGCTTCTCCAGATTTCCCCACCAAATCAAGACACTTTCCTTTAATTGAAACACGGTTATTTTTGTTTTTTCCGAAGAAGACTATTCTCTTAACCTAAAGCATCTGTTCATTCCTTCTAACCATGCTTCAACGCGTTCACCTGCTCGACCTCCTGAGAATTCTGGGAGTCTAATTTTCTGAAGCTCCCTAGAAATGTCTTCTTTCAATCTTCTGGGCTCATAATTATTTGGTTCCACTGAACTAGTGGCTACATGCTGAAATTCCTTTTTAATTTTAGCCTTAGTTGATTCTTTTAATGTCTCCAATAAGGCTTCCAAAGAGTTCATTATCACAATCAACTCTGGCGCTGGGGCGATTGATGTTGATAATGGTCTTGGTGGTGACGATGGTGATGGGGATGATGATGGTGATGGTGGCGGCATTAATGGTGGTGATGCTGCCTGATCACGCTGTCGTCGCTCATACGTCCTTACCATTGTAATGGTTCCTGAACACATAATAAAATTCTATAAAAATTTGAGATGGACAACCGAATTTAACACATAATTTTCTTTTGCAACTTCATCTTTATAAACGGTATAGTTTTGTTATTTTTACCCGCTAGGCGGATCTTATTGGTACTGAGGTCAAGGAAGGTGGTCTCGCGAGCTCCTTGTCCTAATGCAGTGTATTCTATCTTAATATTTATAATGCAAAAGTGTATGGTTATTAGCTCCTAAGGTAATACATCTAAAGTTTATTTACCAAATAACATCCATGATTAAAAATAAATGTCAAATGTCTTGTTACAATGGTACATCGGTAACATACCCGTCATACCTCAATCTAGCTATTACATTTAAGGAAGGTCATACATATTTATATTCTAAATATATTACTTGGATATGGATTAAATCTATAAAAATAAAGAGTTGTTTTGGTTCCATATCAGTTTGACCTTTAGATGAAAAATTTACCATAGACATGTCATGATTAAAATCTAGAAGAGATATAGTTCAACAATATATCATAAAAAGTAGATTGGATTTAAATGGAGGAAATAAATTAGGATAAAATGTGATTATGATATTTTTTTTTAGAACCAGTTTTGTTTTAAGAATGACTCCGTCAAAGGATATAATGAGTACAATTTTGTTCTCTAAGGGATGCTTTGAAAAGTAGTTTTTATAAATTGCACATAACACTTTAATGGTTGATGGAAATGCAAATTGACTGCAATAGGATTCATAGAAAATTTTGTGCTATCATAAGTTCAGATTTCTCAATATTTGGCAGAAGACTTGCATAGATATTATCTGAGAAATTTAGTTGTTCCTTTCAACTTGAAACCGGCAATTCTAGGAGGCTATGAATGATCAAACAACATAACAGGGAACCTATCAAGTTAGATTTGATTACTGTCAAGGAACATAAAAAGGAACTTGTTTAGAAGGGTTCACCTTCCTTTGGAAGGGGGTGTATAACAACTCGCAATGGTGACTAGTCTAATGCTTGTTTTAGTCAAGCATTAGACAGTTGACTGCATTTAAAGTTATTTTGGCAGAATAGATAACATCCACAATATGAGTATAGAAAAAGATGTAGACTCTGTCCAGACTGGTGCTAAGGTGAATGCATTGGCTCTGCTCACATAAGTTGGGAGGGAGAGTTAATTGCAATATTTATACAAGGCAACTGATGGTCTTGCAGATTGCTGATGTAATCATTCTTTTACTATAATATAAGATAGCTTTCTAGATAGAAGTTGCATAGCTAAGGCAGACACACTTGCTCTCTTCCCTTATGATAGCAGAGGGGACAAATAGCAATATTGTCTATTTAACTGATGGCTCGCTAATGTAATGCTATTTTTACCTGTAATACAAGTGGTTCATAAAGGCTACATGCTAGGGCCAATCAGCATATGCATACCTAGAAAATGCCAAAAAATAAAGTATCCTAGAAATTTGTCATTTTAAAAGTGTGTGCCATCCTTCAGAATTAATGACAAAAAGGGTCAAAAGAGCTCAATTTAGACGGCATCATAGGATACAGGAGTCCATATGACAATAGAATCTAACCTTACTCTTAACTAAATCAAAGTGATAAAAACTTACTTCAAAGTTCAAACCATTCTCCACTGACCCGAAGTCGGTCTCCAACAACAGAGATTGTGTCATACCACTTTTAACTAACTCGTAGTCAGTTTCCGTTGATCCCAGATCAATATCAACATCCTAGCATAGGGAGTATGGTAGTACACGATGCATCCATCGGTAGTACTATGGTCCCTATCTTCATTTCCCTACTCATTGGTTAGATGAGAGGTACTTCCCATGAGTCCAAAACTGCATGTGTAGGATGTGCCGGTAGGAGAAGGTGAACCATTCATCCTGCTCATATGCCATAGGGGAGGGTGAACCACTCAGCGTATGCATATGCCACCATGGGGTATCACAGGGAAAGGTGAACCATTCACCCAGTACACATCGCACCACTAGGGGAGGGTGAGTCACCCTATGGTCGCTCATCACTCCGAGAAGTACCCGAAGCCCCCTGGAGCTCCCAGAGCTCACTATCCATCTCATATAGGACCCTCATAAAAGGGTCTCTCCACGACTCCAAGTCGTTCATGGAAGGTTAAGAATTTAACCTTCCCAAGGGGCTTCATAAGAATATCGATGACTTTTTTATCGGTCCCAATATGATGGAGCCTTATTGCTCCCTGCTGTACCATATCCTCGATAAAGTGGTACTTGATATCAATATACTTGGAGAGATCATGAAACACAGGATTCTCAGAAAGACAAATCCCACTCTGGTTGTCATACAAGTTCATGGTAGTATCCAACACATGTCCAAACATCTCACTAAAGAGCTTCCTCAACCAGATAGCGTCACAGGAGGCCAAACTAGCAACAATGTATTTAGCCTCAGTGGTGCTTAAAGCAACCGACTTCTGCTTCTTGCTCATCCATGATATTGAAGCAGAACCTAGATAGAAGCAACATCCTGATGTGATTTTGCGATCCACCACACTGCCAGCCCAATCTGCATTAGAGTAACCATGGAGCCTCACATTCCTGGCAGTGTATCTCAGTCCATAAGTGATTGTGCCCCGGAGATATCTCCAGAGATTCTTGGCAGCAATAAAAAGTATATGATGAGGATCGACCATAAACTAACTCAATGTGTTCATTGCAGAACATATGTTCAGACAAGAGTTCACCAAGAACATCAGGGCCCCTATGAGTTGATGATACTTAGAAGGATTTCCCAAATCGAGCTCGACAACACTTTCACATAACTTCTTGAAGCTAAGTTCCATCAGAGTAGTCACGAACTTGCATTCCACCATCCCAAATCTTTCAAGTAGCTTCACAACATATTTTCCTTGAGAAAGAAAATATCCCCTGGCTTTTGCCAGACCTCCAACCCCAGGAAGTAATGCATAAGTCCTAGGTCCTTCATATTAAATTCGGAAGCCAACACTCTCTTACATTGAAGAATAAGAGGGTCTACACCTGTCAGAAAGAGGTCATCCACATAGAGCACCAAGATGAGAGGCCTATCATTCTCAACCTTAAAGTAAAGGTTCAGATCAACTTCACTTCTTGTAAACCCTAGCTTCATCAGATAGCTATTGATCCTCTCATACCAAGCCCGGGGTGCTTGCTTCAGCCCATAGAGGGCTTTCTTCAACCTGCATACATGTGTCTGATGATCTTGAACTTCAAACCTCTCAGGTTGTTCCACATAGACTTCCTCCTTAAGTGAACCATGCAAGAAGGCAGTCTTGACATCCATCTGGTGTATATTCCATCGTTGCGAGGCAGCAAGGGTTATAATTGAACAGATGGTAGTGTAGCGAACAACGAGTGCAAATATCTCATCATAATCTACACTCTCCTTTTGATAGAAGCCTCGAGCAACAAATCTAGCCTTGAACTTCTCAGCACTTCCATCAGCACCATGCTTGATCTTGTAGAGCCATTTAGAGGTGACAACAAATTTGTCTTGGGGTCTAGGGACCACATCCCAAACATCATTCTTCATAATTGACTCGTACTCTTCGTTCGTAGCATCCTTCCATACTTGTTGCTTCACAGCTTCTTCGAATGAGCAAAGTTCAAACTGAATAATGGTGCTCATAGCAGTTAAGTATCCTTGGTACCTATTAGGCTTCTTTCTTTCACGAAATGTCCCCCTTAGTGCAACATGTATCTCGTCATCTTTGAGAGTTTTCCTTAGCCATGAGGGTGTCCTTTTGGAGGAGGAGGGCTCATGGGGAGGAGGATCAATGGGATCGATCAATTCTTCAACATCGAGCATTGGCTCATCCTATGAATCTCCTTGATTTCCTGCATTTGCTTGTTTATCCTTCCTTGGAATAGGAAGGTTGTTAATCTTCCTTAGGGCAACATCCTCATCGAAGGTGACATCATGACTCAACTCTACTTCTCTTTGACTAGGCACATAGATTCTATATGCCTTCGAAGTTTCACTATAGCCCACAAAAGTTGCTTTCTTCCCATATGCCTCCAATTTACTTCTCTTTTGTTTTGGCACATGAAAGTATACAGAACTACCAAAAATTCTAAAATGAGAAACATCAGGTTTCTTACCGGTGAAAACTTCTTTGGGAGATTTGGAGTCCAATGCTTGATGAGGGCATCGATTTTGAATGTACACAGCAGTGTAAGCAGCTTCTCCCCATAGGAACTTTGTAATTCCTTGATCATGGAGCATGGCATGAGTGACTTATATAATGGAATGATTCTTCCTTTCAGCAACACCATTTTGCTCAAGAGTATATGCAGTAGTAGTCTCCCTCTTAATGCCATATTCCCTGGAATAGTCATTGAATTAATTTGACTCATACTCGGTTCCATTATCGATCCTCAATATCTTGATCTTCTTCCCTATTTGATTTTCCACCAAGGTTTTGAAGGCATGGAACCATGAGAATATTTCATCCTTCTTCTTCAAGAAATATATCCAAGTTTTGCGAGAGAAGTCATCCACAAAGACAACATAATATAAAGATCCTTCTAATGATGTCACAGGCAACATACTAGATAGATCAGAACGAACCAATTGCAAAATGTCTGTGGTCTTGCTATCACTTGAGGGGAATGGTCCTCTTGTATGTTTTCCCTCGGCACATCCCTGACATAAACCTTGATGCTCTTTTTTGAATTTGGGCATACCTGTAACCATCTTCCTTGCATCAAGTAGAGCCTTACAGTGAAGATGAGCAAACTGTGGAAATTCCTGAATCTAACACATCAGAAACCCCTACTGCAATATCTAGCTTATTATCTCCTACTTGTTATTTACATTAACAAGTTATTTAATATTATAAACATCGAAATAAACACAATTGCAGCTTTCACAAACATATAGATCAACAACTGAAATAAACTGAGACAACACAAGGGACACTGTTATTTTTGGAAAATCGTCCCTGGAAAAATCCAATGCAGAAAAAACGGTGCAACATATAGAGGGTTTTAATTTTTTTTAGGCACATGGTGAATCGGTAACTGCCAGGCCTAATCTAGAGGAGACCCAGGATCAAACCTCATAGTTGCCACTATAACACCAAGGGCATAACCAACCACCTGCAAGTCGGGTATACCAAGATCCTATGATTTTAGCAAGAGCAGACTCAACGGGAAAGGGGAATCCGCCCCTCTAGCCGCCACCACAACAGGTCATTGTACTCAATGAGATTTGAACTTCGGTCTGCCCGGGCTTCGCCCATGTGACTTACCATCAAACCACACATCACTGTACAACATATAGAGGGTTTTATTATTAAGCAGATTCTGAATACAACTAGGGTGCCAGAAATGGCTCACCCTTCAGAGAATATCCTTGGCAGTGATACCTCTATCTGGAGATAGATATTCTGGTTGATCAGCAACTGGATGAACGATCCCATACCAACTCTAGTTATTCCTTGCGCTGGACAACAAAAGTTGCTCCACGCACTCTCTGGAACTGCGTCACCCTCTCTGGCTCTACTGGATCACCTCAGCGCATCCTCTAAAGCTCTCTGCCTCTACGACCTTTGCGTCAGCACCTTTGGCCCTTTGCATCCTCTGTGCTAGCCTCCTTAGCCTCTGCATCAATCCTTGCTACCTATGTGTTAGCCTTCCTAGGCTCTACGCTACCTCAACAGAGCAGAGAAGAGTAGAGCAGTGCAGTGACAGGGATAGTACAGATTGTCAGACAGTTTGGCAAGTGATGTTCTCCCTAGTTGAGAGGGAGTGTTAAATTTAGCAACTAGGGTCAAACATCACTTTGGACAACTCTTATGAGGTAGCTGATATTTTTCTTGGATTCCTCTTTCCAAGAGGTGTAGGATTGATCTAAAGATCATTCCATTCTGACATGTACAAATGAAGTTATGAATTTATTTTGATTATGGACAGATTGTCAAGATTAGCCAGCCATCAAATTAGCCTCCTCCAGCCTTCAACGTTGCATATAAATACAAGGTACCTCCTCCTCATTTTGGCATCTCATCTCATTCATCTTTCTCTCTCTCATGTTGATTGGGTACGGATTTCTGGGCCTCTCTCTCTCCACACATGAGAAAGGAAGACTGTCTTTTCTAGTTGTTGCGTTGACCAGATTTGTCTGAAATTTCAAGATGCTGACTTTCACCAACGTTGACCCTATTTGACTTCAGTTTTGTGAGGGAGACTTCTATTTCGGCAAGCCAATGTTATGGGCACAAAAACTGAGGCAACTTGACCCCTGCATTGAAAAGCATTGACTTCCCTAATTCAGGTTGTTGTGTTGACTTTTGTTGACCAAATTTGACTGGTTATTTTCGAACTATTTTAGGTTGCATTATCTCTCTATTGGAGGCCAAGTTGACCAAGGTTGACTAAGCTTCTTTGGAGGTCAATTTCAGCCCTGTTAACCAATGTTGACTTTCTGGTTAGGGCTTTCTGTTTCTGTTGTTTTGACTGATCAGTTTGGGCAAGTGTATATTGTAAATTGTACTCTCTCTCTCTCTTTGCTGAACTTTTGAAGAATTATAAGAAGAATTGATCAAGGGTTTCCCCACATTGGGATTTGTCCTTGGCTGGTGCCATATCTTGTGTCCTCTTGTGTTGGCTTGTCTTCTACTGTTATTTTTTATGTTCTATCGGTATTTTATTATCATGTTGATGTGATTGCTATACTGGATATGATATTGGGCTAATAAAGAAAATTAAAGAAAATTGAAGTAAAATTTCTCTAAGCATAGAACATACCATTGTTATCCTAAAATTAACAAGTTTGTACTCAGATTTTTGCTACATATAATAGTTAAAACCCTCAACTATTGCATCAGTTTTCCCACATTGGGTTTTTCCAATGACTTTTGTCCAAAAATAACGGTGTCATTTTATGTGCGTGCTAGCATTTCTAAGTTTTTATTTTTGCTTCCATAGTATTTTATTTGGTGAAAAAATTGCAGTTTGAATATTTCCTTATTTTGTTGTAAACAAAATATATTGCATAATTAATTTATCAGTTAGAAGAAATATTTCCAGTTGCTGTATTTCAAGGAATTTTCACATGGTATTAGATCATATTTGACGGACAGGAAGCTCAGAGGCAGAAGAGAGAAAATTTCGCTATTCAGAGGGAGAAGCATGCCAAATTTTTTTGGACTGCACAGTGCCTACCCAGGAAGTGCGAATCATTGGACAGAGAGTTCAATTTTTCAGTTGTAGGGTGGAAGAAAAAAATTGACTTGTCCAGAAAGGTGATTCCAGCAAGCAGAGGGAGCAGCAACTCAGTATTTTCGCAGAGTAGATTTCTTGTATGGACACAAAGAGTTTTACAGAGATTTGCAGTTGCAAAATTAGTGCCAGAAGGAAGAGAAAGTGCACACACATAAGGATATTTCTCTCAGAGGGTTTCTAGTTCAGAAATCCAATATTTCCAGTAGCACCAAGCAGATCTTCTCACTCCATAAGGGAGTGCTAATAACATAGCTAGCAGTCGAGCAAGTCAAAGGGATATTTCCATCCTAGGTCGAGTTTTTGCAGAGATGGCCACCCTCGGGCTTACAGATCAAGACATGTTGGAAGGAGCGTCCAACTATATCATCTGGAAGGTTGGGATGTTATTCCTGTTGGATGAGCTTGGTTTGAAAATGTATGCAAAAAAATGTTGTGGCAGAACCTACTGATGTTGATCAGCAAAAAGAATTCAAGAAGGAGACGGCCAAGACAAAGAAGATGATCTTGGATGGAGTTTGGGACATATAGTCTCACATATATTAGGCAAGAACACTACCAAAGAAAAGTGGGATTCTCTCTCAGGGCTATATCATAATCCTCCCAAGCAACAAAAGATGTTCTTGAAAATAAAGCAAAGGAACGCCAGGATGAAAAAGGGTGAAGGCCTTGATCCCTTTCTCACTAGACTTCAAGATATCTGGGATGAGCTAGCAGCTGTAGGAGGGATGCCTCCACCTACAGAAATGCTGAGGTTACCCCTCAACAGTGTCACTGAGGATTGCGAGAATTTCGTCCAAAGTATTCTAGGATGAGATACGTTCCTTGGATGGGATTAGATGTTAGCCCTCAATGACTATCCAGACTTCAAGATATCTGGGATGATCTAGCAGTTGTAGGAGAGATGCCTCCACCTACAGAAACGCTGAGGTTAGCCCTCACCAGTGTCACTAAGGATTGTCAACAGTGCCACTGAGGATTGGGATAATTTCGTCCAAAGTATTCTAGGATGAGATGTGTTTCCTAGGTGATCTTGCTCAGGAGGAGATGAGACGAGCTCCAGTAACGAGCTCCAACAACGACAATAGCAGCAAGGGATCAAAGGGTGAAAAAGAGGAAGACAATATGGGCCTTGCATCCAAGGGAAAGCAAAAGGTCCCAGTTAGGGACAAGGCTCACAGGGAGAGAAGAAGAAGAAGGATCTGTCAACAATCGAGTGCTTCAGGTGTGGCGAGTTCTGCCACTACAATACTCAGTGTCCTCGGAGGAAAAGGAGAAGAAAGAGAAGAAGGATCAAGTGACAACATCAATAGAGACAAATAAACATTCCTTTAGGCTAGAGGAAGATTTCGCCATTTTTGCAGGTATACCTCCAGGCGTGATGTTGGGCGATGTGGTGCTCTAGTCCCAAAGTTGAGCAAAGGTTTGAGCAGGGTCCGTTGACGTAAACATTGGATGGCGTTTTCTCATGGATCATTACCTTGCTACAGGGACCCACAATATTCAGCAGCAGGAGGATCAGTGTCATTTGGTGCAGTCATTTCTAGACTGATAGTTGTAGACTAGTTGCAGTCATATGCTGAGGAGCGCAAGGAAGTGTTGATAGCAATGCAGGAGGCACATTGCAAAATCAATAGAAGTGCAATTTTCCCAGTAGACAGTGCAGAAGCTAGTAGTAGTCAGAGACTCAGGAGACAATTGCAACACAGAGACATAGTTGATTCAGTATTTTGGATGCTTCTCAGTTAGTATAGTTGCAGTGGCAGCAACAATAGTTGAGAAGGAGTGTTAGTTGGGTTGCAATGCAGATGTAGTGTTGAAAGTAGTACAAGTTGTATAGTGCAATGTCAACAGCAGCATAAATGCAACGTCAAAGTTGCGCGGTGGTTGATCGACAGTGGCAGGCAACTATAGTTGTCGGACATCAACAATGTGTATAGAGGATGATGCAGAAACATGGTGTTGTAGCAATAGTGCAACACTTGAACACCTTCCTCGCTAAGAGGGAGTGTTAGTTTTGGTAGCATCAAAGGTGTTCTAGTCTCGAAACTTTGTGAAGAGGCTAAAATACAGGAGTTCTCGAAAACCCAGAAATTGTTTCTAGAAATTCCACATATAGATAGCTCAATTAAATTAATTGACCATCATTTGAATTTTTTCTCGAGTCTAATTTAAGAAAACTGGTTAATTAATAGTGATTAATTGAGAAAGGTGTGAACTATCTAGAAACTCACACAAATCGACATGGATATGATCTCAACCATCAATTAATTTTTAAGCTTAGTTGTTGGAGTCCAAGAAGAGGTCAATGGGTAGATGGATGACACACTAGTGCAAATACTCAGTTCCCTAAGCAGCTCAAACTCCCAGTAGCAAGAGTGATTCAACAGTGGAGATTGAGCCAGTGGGTGAGTTGCAAGTGGTAAGAGGTTAGCAATATCTAGAAGAAGGATTTTTAGTTCCAAAGAGTAGCTTGCAGAGAGGCAGAGAAAGCCAAAAAGAGGTTGTGCAGAGGCCACATAGTAGCCTCATGGAAGCAATTCGATTTGTGGATTTGGGAGGTTGTTTCAGAGTTTTGGAGGTAGGAAAAATTTGTAGAGGCTGGAAGAGACACTTTCAGAGTCAGTGGAAGGCTAGAGAGGCAGCTAAGAGAGAGATCAAGGCAATACGAATTTGTGCCTGCACAGATGGTGATGCACAACATTTCATGGAGGTGTTTCTAAGGCCAGATTCAGTGCCAGATTGTTGGTGAGGTAAGGAAAATTTCCTCACAAAATTTTTGCCAGTATTTTCTCTGTAGGATTGCTAGTTTCGGCATCTAGTTTGTACTCGGATTTTCCGCTGCATATAATAATAAAAGACCTCAATTGTTGCATCGGTTTTCCCACATTGGGTGTTTCTGGGGGACATTTGTCCAAAAGTAACATTGTCATTTTTATGTGTGTGTGATAGCATTTCCCAGTTCCTATTTTTGCTTCCATAGTATTTTATTTAGTAAAGAAATTGCAATGTGAATATTTCGCTATTTCGCTGTAAACAAAATACACTGCATAATTAATTTATTAGTTAGAAAAAATATTTCTAGTTGCTACATTTCAAGGAATTTTCACAGGAACCTTAAGCAACCAACATGATTCATAAATTAGCAATGTAATCCATAGAAAATGAATACCATGTTTGAAAATTTCTACCTAAAATCCCTCCTCAGCTATTGTTCCAATGGTGTTCAATTCTCGCATACCCTACCTAATATCTATATAGAAAAACAAGAATTTGTAGGATGGGGAGGAGGAGACAATAACCTAAGCTACCCAACAAAGTCATATATCATGGTCGTATGGGTGAAAAGGGATGGGGGATCAAGGTCTATAGGGAGGCATGAGTAGCAAGGGAGAGTGAGAAAGGGCATTGTCCAATTCATGTCTCCTTTAGAAAATGAACATACATTTCTTGTAGAAAAGGGGGAAATAGTAGGATTTTTGTAACCAAGAGTAGGAAGCAAGATCATGCAAGAAGGTGTGGTAGAGCTCCCTATAGTGGATTTTTCACTCCTCGTCATACGAGTAGCTTAAAGGGTACAATTTAGAATTGGGAGACAAGGAGGTAGATCTAGTGACATGGGGATAAGAGATAATGATGAATTCCTAGATGACTGAGGAGAGCATATCATATTTGGATGAAACTAACCGAAGAGACGAGAAATGGGAGAGGGGAGGGAGGAACTAGTGAAGGTGGAAAGAATAAGAATCTAAATCCCCATCATTGAACAATATGGTGGTTCAAGGAGGACACTGAGGGAGATGAAGTAGTAGCTAGGGGGATGTGAAAGGAGAGAAAAGTATAGACTACTGAATGGATTGAGGTAATAGAAAGTTTCAAAACAGGAAGATACATGGTATCAAGCCTTATAGCTCCCATGTGTTGTTAGTGAAAATGGCCTTGTGCAATCAGTAAAGATTCTCCCCAATAAAAGCTCCTGATTAGACAATACATTGTTTGAAATGGGGAATTTATTTAGGTTATGGTCTAGCAACCTTTTACTTGTTTTGAGGCGTTTATCAATTATGGCCTTTTTATCCACTAACATATAGGGGTAACTAGAATATTAATTCACTTGTGATTTTTTTTCACAAGCAACAACCCCACAACTAAGATCTATGGTTATGCATGGATATTTTCTAAATGTTGTTCCCATCATGTCCTCAGATGAATCTCATGATGTTGTACCTTATCCTCTTTCTCTCACACATGATGATGTTGTTCTTCATATGTGTGTCATAGGACATGGTGATCAATGGTATATTCTATAATGCTTCATAACACTAAAAATTTTCTCTTACTAGATTGTACTATGGGGTGTTCATAATTTGCCTCTAAATATGTGTGTTACCTTATGAGTGAAGTTGTACTACTAGCAACCTAGGTAGGTGTTTCAAGTCATTTTCCCTAGCCAATTTTCCAAGCCTTGTCATTCCATAACCATTTTCATGCATCTGAATCTTCCCCTTTCTTTCTTTTCTTGTTGGTTAAATAGGTGGGACTACCCAAGAGTTTTGAACACATGACCTTAACATCAAGGAGTGCCTTAACCACCCAATCATCATCTATCCAAATATTTGGGTTCATTTTCCCCTTTGTTGATTGAATTATCATATGCCAATGTAGCAAGGTCCAAACTAAAAGTTCCATGTATGAAAAGGACTATTAAAAAAAACTAAGAGCTAAAATGATCGAGAGAGAAGCAACTAAAGTTATATGATATGCATGAGACATGCCACCTTGCTATAAATCTCAATTTACCCAAGTCCCATTCTCAAATTAAAAGGGGGAGTTTGGTTTTGGGGGAGGACGGGGGGGTTGGATAAGCAAATGAAAAAGGGAAGGATAGAAAACCAAGAAAAAAAAAGAAATAAAATTCCAAAAAAAAAAAAAAATTGTAAGAAAAAGAGGCTCAAGGAATGGTAACTCTACACTGAGTAAGTCCTCTTCGCTTTTCCTACATGACTATGAGGATAACTAAGTAATGTGTTAGCCTCACTCTTATGTGTTTAAAACAATTACAAGTCCAAAATAATTAAATTAATTAAAATCAAGAAAGTTGGATTTAATCCTACCTTTCTAGATGGAGTTTGTTCCTCATGGTTAGGAGTTAGTTTAGGCCTAGTTGGTTGAGAGATTCTCTCCAACTAGTTAGGCTCCTAGATTAGTGTTTGGTTGAGATATTTGCTCAACCATAGTGTCCAAGATAGATGTACTATTTGAGACAAACTTCCTCATGTATTTATTTGCGCTATTATCATTATTTGTACATTGCATTATGAGAGGAATATAGTAAGGCTGAGACCTTTTCTATATCTCTGGTATTTCTTCATGTGTTTTAATTTTGTTTTCTACATGTGGTATCAGAGGCAATGGAAATTCTAGATGTATGTGAAGGAGCCTGTGGAGAGAATGGATCGATATTTGAGTGTCTTGTGAAAGGTATTAAATGGCGTAAAAGCGTTGTTGGCATGCAAGGCCGAGTTCCAGCGACTCTGGTTTCCAAATCCCATTGTGGCACTTGCCAAGTCACAAGAACCCATCGCGGCTGTATTGATCGCTCGTGCAGCAGCCATCATGCGACTACACTTATTGGCATCGTTGATGATATGAAGCATGGTCAGGGCTCTTTACATTGAGCGCAATTCTTCTCGACACAGATCTTCTTGACTCTTGATGCAGATCCTCAAGTATTTTAGCCAATGGGCGCATGATGCAAGAACAGAATTTACCATTTCTTAGTGATAAGTTCTTCGACAATTTCTTCCTTGGCATCTTCTCTACGTTATTCCATTCCTTGCACTCTTGCTTTTCTTTTTGTTATGAAAATCCTTCCACTGGAAATGGGGACGAGCTTGAGAGTGTTGGTTTCTTTGTCAAAGACGCACATGAGATAGTTGCAAGGCTGCCACAGTGAATTTTCTCCTGAATAGTTGGTGCCCATGAAGTCTACGCTTACCTCATTCAACCTTGCGGCTAGTTGCAGTTGCTTGGACTTAATTTTCCTGGTGTTCAACGTAGATCATAATCTGAAGGGAAGTAGCCTACGAAGGGAAATCCAAAGCCGCTCTTCTGGCTGCTCTAGCCAAGAGACTCCATACTTAAACACAATGAATATCCCTGCAAATCCTTGGATTTTTCTAACCCTAAATTGCTTCGAGTTTCTTTGATGCTATTGAGTTTCGAACCTGCGCGAAGAACTTGCTTGAAATCGTTGCTATTGAGTTTTGAGCCTCCGTTGGTTGCCTATTATGCCCGTGTCCCAAGAGTTACTTAGCGTGGCTGCATTAATTCCAGAGGTTCAACGCATATGCTGAAATTAATTTTTGGCGTAACTTCTCCGGATTGTTTTAAAATATGCTTTGATTTTTTTCAAGCTTCTCCTAATGCATTGTTTTAAAGTATGCTTTGATTTTTTTTAGGGAGATTAGTTCACTTTTTTCAAGTGACTGCATAAAGGTTATTTAATTTTTTTAAAAAGATTTCTAATAGTGATAAGGAGGAGTCTTCTTGACCAAGAAGTGGATTATATAATTTTTTTAAAATTTGTAATATTTGCATTAATAAAGCTAATGGAGTAATAAGGAGTGTTTTGGAGAAATAAGCTAATTTTTAAGAGGTGCATTAAGAATTTTATTTTGGAAAGATAAGGTGTGATCTTGCGGAGTAATAAGGTGAAATTATTTTTTGTAATTTTGGAGCGATAAGTGTTTTGTATTTGGAGTAATAAGTGAATCTTTTTTTTAGAGAAAGTCATTGTTGTAATCCAAAGTAATATTTTACTTTGAGAGAGATTGAGTCAGTGAACATCCAGTTTTTGAAGACAATTTGCCTCCAAGGAGTTCTCAAACTTTGTGCTTGAGAGGTTTCAATGAAGATTTTGTAAAGATGAAAGGTTGATGTACTCAAATACTTAATAAAGGCATATTTTTTTGTGGTGTTGCAGTATCTTAGATCCACCCGAAATTGAATAAGGGGATCTTAGGTACACCTTGTGTATTGATTGATTGTGCCTGTTTTGTGTCTAGTTTTGACACTACAATTATCTTATCTAACACACAAAGAGTCTAAAGCAAGTGAATGAAAAAAGCACATTAATCAAAGCGCCTGAAATTAAGAAGCTGCAACGAGAATTCAATCAAGCACAAGCGATCACATGCATTTGCACAACTACAACACATAATCAAAGTTGGCAACATTAGCATTCTACATCAACAAGCAAATTCACGCACGACAAATCGAGTTAATGAAGTTGAAAACTCAAGAATTCCAAGCAAATTCTACATCAACATTCAACCACAATTAGTCATTGTGTAACTTGCAAATATTTTTTTTGTAAGTTAGCTTGTAATCAAATTCAAATTAATTTGAATTGTAAGGGTGTATTATCAGTTGAAACTAACACCCAAGCTTTAAATTGATAGGGAATCAATTAAGCCAAGTGATTCCATTGTTTTTAACTGAGTCATTCAAATCATTGTAAGAATTTCTCTTGGGTGCATTTTCGGTGGTATCCGACACCCTCATCCTAGTGCAAAATTCAACCGGGCATGACAAAATTCGATCGAGTATGAAGTTAATTGAAGCAAATCAAGCGAGCATGAAATTGATTAAAGCAAGTACAAGCGAGCATGTCAAAAGTCATAATGAGTAAAGGAGGAAAACATCTTCACTCTGCAGAACTAGAGATTAAAGATTGCAAGATTGCAATCATGAGTTACAGAACAAAGTTGAAATAATGGAATGGAGGTTGAAGCAAAATCAAACCTTAATCAATCAAATGACCAACACATTAGAAGCAGTGAAAGACTTTCAAATTAAGCTCGAAATGAAAGAAAAACTCATTCATGCACTCCAAATTAAGTGAAGTGAAAAGCAAGATTTACTAGATGCACAATGTGTAGAGAAAACAAATGCAAGTTGTTACACAAAAGACCTCATCACAACAACAAATGAAAGTTGTGATACAAGTGATCTTATTCAACATATTAATGAAGGTTACAACACAGAGGATCTAATCAAGCAAGTCGATATAAGTTGTGACACAAGTGATCTCAACCAACCAGGTGTACTACTTAATGATGCAACAAGTAGTACCAAAGATCAAATTGATTAGTTTGATGCAGCATGTCAAACAGATGAACTGTTAATGCTTGATGCCCAGTGTGACACAGAAGGTTTAATAGATCAAGAACAGGATGTTAGCAGCAACAGCAAGTATGAAGAACAACAGTAGGATATTCTTGCTAAGAAAGTGATTAGACCTTGGGAAGAAATCTCCTTCAACAAAGATCGACATAGCCTAGGATACAACAAAGAAAACACTTTGTTTGTTCCAGATTTCTCAAAGCCAGTTCAACTTGTAAGTGCTGGTTTTCTAGACAATGATCAGAATATGGTTAAGTGTAACCATTGTAAACAAAATGGCCATATGGAGAGTAAATGCTTTGACCTCCATCCTTGTCACCATTGTGGCAAGAAAAATAATTCATTTCCAAGATGTTGCAAAAGAAATCAACCACCCAGAGTGAATATCAATTACGCATGGATTGATCCTTGGAAGTGGTCATCTACAGTCAAACAGTTGTCTATGTGTTATCAAAGGATTAAGTCTCACATGAAGACGAATTTTATAGTAAAATGAAGATGGTGAAACTCTCCTACACCTGAAGGGGGGGAGTTCCAAAATCAAATGTCAATTCTCTCCTTTCAGCTGACAAAGGGAGGAAAATGATAATAATGGAATTGAAGGTTGTCACACTGAAAGTCTCGACAACATTAAAAAGAAAAGCGAGTGGGAACTCTTCATCAAATTAGCCAATGGGCATCATCAACAAATTCGTCAGTGGGCATTCAACAAAAAAAGCAACAATGAGCAGTTTTCAACAAACAATAGTGAGCAATTTTGACATCAGCAAATTCACCAGTGGGCGTCATCAACATTTTATCAGTGGACAAAGGATGTTGATTGAAGGACAGATGGATCCTTTCGCAGTGGCACATGATGGAGTCGTCAAACAACTTTCAAAGATGAATCAGACTTGTAGTTGATTCATGTTCTCTTCAGATTGAAGGTTTTTTCGGCATCCAAATTTGGCAGTTTTTCAGGCAGTGTTTTTGAGGATCAACAGTTTCAACATGAGAACTTGAAACATGGTTCCTGGTTCTTATTTTTGGCTTATCATTGAGGGGGGGAATGTTAGCCTCACTCTCATGTGTTTAAAACAATTATAAGTCCAAAATAATTAAATTAATTAAAATCAAGAAAGTTGGATTTAATCCTACCTTTCTAGGTTGAGTTTGTTTCTCATGGTTAGGAGTCAAGTTAGGCCTAGTTGGTTGAGAGATTCTCTCCAACTAGTTAGGCTCCTAGATTAGTGTTTGGTTGAGATATTTGCTCAACCATTGTGTCCAAGATAGACGTACTATCTTGAGAAAAACTTCCTCACGTATTTATTTGTGCTATTATCCTTATTTGTACATTGCATTATGAGAGGAATATAGTAAGGCTGAAGCCTTTTCCGCCATTTCTATATCTCTAGTATTTTTTCATGTGCGTTAATTTTGTTTAATATTCTATATAAAACACCTTCTCCCTAGTACCAAATTCATGATTCATCTCATCACCTACAACTAACTTAATGTCTTAGTACATACATCTTAATGTCCTAGGGATTTCCATATGTAATTAAGGTTATTGATGTTCACCCCATGGTCAAGTTTAGAAGGGATAAAAATTAAACGAGTCCTTAACATATTAAAAGATGTCACATAATGATTCACCGCCCCTTTACCCATATTTGGATGCAATTATCATCAATTTTGAGGAGACATGTACATTGGGCAATGTGCCTTGACTAGTGCAATTTGACATGCATTGGGCATTGTGATATGCCCTAGGAGTTTCGACACTATCATTGGCATGCTTAGGATGTCGCTTACATGAATCTTTGAGATTGTAATGCCTTGGAGGACTCACCCTCATGTTTATTGGAGCAATTGGAAGAGCCACCTTAGTTTTTGTAGCATCAAATGGTGTTCTAGTCTCAAACTTCGTGGAGAGGGTAAAACGCAGGAGTTCTCCAAAACCCAAAAATCGTTTCTGGAAATTCCACCTAGATATAGCTCAATTAAATTAATTGACCATCATTTAAATTTTTCCTAACTTAGGAAAATTGGTTAATTAATAGTAATTAACTAAGAAAGGTTAGAATTCTCTAAAAACTCACATGGATCAACTTGGAGATGATCTCAACCATTGATTAAGTTTTAATCATTATCGTTAGAGTCCCAACCAAAGATTATAAGAAGAGGTCGATGGGTAGATAGAAAACACACCAGTTGTAGATAATCAATGATCGAGGCAATTCGATTTCCCAATTGCAGGTGATTTAGCATTGAGATCGAGCCAGTTATCGAGTAGTAGGTCGCAAGAGGGGAAGAGCAGCAGATTTCTGGAGGAGTTTCTAGGTTCGAAAGGGTCAGGAGAGGAGGCTGAATTATTTCTCTAGGAAGTTGCACAGGGGCTATGCAGAGCCTCAAGAGGGGAAGTTTGACTTAGCTATAAGAGAGATCGATTCAACTTCTAGTGGTCGGGAAAGCTTCTAGGAGGCAATGAGAATCACTCCTAGAGGCAGCAATAAGAAGGACTTCATCATCAGAGGCAGATTCCAGCTAGTGCAAGTTGGCTTGCACAGAGCAACACATAAGCAAGGGTTTGGAGAGCCAATTCTAAGGTTTAGTTCGTTGTGAGATTGCTTGGAGAAGAGGGTAAAATTCCCTAGGTGATTATTTTAGTGTTTCTCTCAAATAGAAACGCCATTTTGGCGTCCATTTTATTGTACTCATATTTTCTGTTGCATAATAATAATAAAACCCCCAACTGTTGCACCAATTTTCCCACATTGGGTTTTTCCAGGGACAATTGTCCAAAAATAATAGTGTCATTTTTATGTGTGTGCTAGCATTTCTTAGTTTCCAACGCTTTTATTTTTCCAAAGTTTTATGGTGAAAATTGCAGTTGTGAATTATCTGTTGTTTGCCATAGAAAATAAATTGCAAAATTAATTTACAGTTAGAAGAATAATTTCCAGTTGCTACAATAGTTAAAAATGTTCACAAACCACCCACCTTGGAGGTTCTCTCACATGCTACACATGTGGGTCACTTCATCTCTTTTGGGGATCAATTTGATTGATGAGGTTGTTACCTTGGTTTGAGGAGGAAGCTTGGGGCTCTTTTGACCATTTCCTTCCTCTATTTGGATGCCTTTGTATATGTGGCATAACCACTTCATACTCTATTGTATTGTTGAGGATATCTCCCTAGTTAGTTGGGCAAATAATGGTGCTTTATGAATGTGTAGACTAGATCTAGGATTTTATTTCTATTCTATTGAGGATGTTGTTGGTTTTCTTCTCTAAATAGGAGAATCTCTCATTTTAAACTTTGCTAGAAGCTTATGGAGAAGAAACTCCGAAAACTTTCAGTATAGGTGCTACTTTGATGCTATGGATGGCTAACTAGAGCATTCCCTTGGACAACTTATTCATGTGGATGCTTATTTGATGGATGAATGTTCAATGTATGGTCTTGTATGTGAATTTTTGGGTAAATTCCTTCTCTAAAATTATGTTGTGTTTACTTTTGAAATAGTTAGTATGGTTATATTTCTCGAAATTTGGTTGTATGCTCTCTTAGCTTTTACCTAGTAGATTCCTTGTCAAGTTTTGTTAAAAATTTTGTTCTATACTTTCCATTTGAAAGTCTTAAAACCACTTAGGCTATGAAAATAATTTCATAGGGCTTGAGTGCTTCACCCCTCTCTATATTTTTAGTCCACCTTAAGCTTCTCAAGAAGAGCCTTAGTTGACCCCCTATGCAAATTGGTAGCTAGCCACTAGTCACTTCTTCTAGTTAAACAAAAAAATTATATTTTCATGTTTTCCTTTTGTTTTTAGTAAATCTGGAAATTATTACTTGCATATAAAATTTCAGCCCTAGAAACCCTGGATTGCTTGGTAGTTTACCTTTATTTTGAGCTAGAAATTATATTTTGTGGAAATCTATCTTGCTTGCCCAAAATCATTTAATTAGGGTAATTATATTATCTCTCATGGTTGTTTTGTTGATATAATTTTCAGATTTGATAAGTGGATATAAATTTTCAAATTTACATATGTTTCAACCCTAGATTCATACAATTTCACATCTATTTTCACTATAATTTTGTAGATCTTATTACATATTTTTGGTTTGAATATTTGTAGTTTTCCACCATCTAGTGTCTTTCTTTTTTATTGATTATGGAATAAGTCCATTTAATATATCCTTGATATAATTAAATTTCTCCATAAGAAATGATTTTCCCAATTTTGCATGAAACAGGGTCAAAGCGAGGTCGTTTTTTGGAAGTGAAGCATCGAAAGCATCATTCTCCAAAAATCCTGAGAAGCAAGGCATCCCAAAAACACACACACACACACATATATATAATTGCATCTATATTCAAAAAAACATTCAGAGTGCCAAATTAGTTGTAGAATATATCAAAGCATGCATATTGTACACAAATCAAGATAGAAATGACATCCATAGTACAATAATGATTAATTATTCGAGCATCAACCCATCTAGAATCTAGATTCCTCTCCTTTTGTCTAACCTTGCCTCTACTTTGATTCTATAAGGATATTAGTCAACAGTGACCAATCTTCCTAATTCAAGTCTTATAATATGGTAGAAAAAGGTTAACATGTCAAATCAATGATTTTGACTTGAGTGAAGGGTACATTTTTGCTAAGGCTATGAAAAAGGAGTTCAACAATCAACACCATCAATACTAGGGTACATATAAGGCTTCGTGCTCTTGATTAAATTCCAATCACATACTCTCATACATGATATATTATAATGAAATGCCACAATCCCAATGATCTTGAATGGGATAATAAATTCTATTTTCTCCATATGAAGTCCGATGAGGTTGGAACTGTTACCTCTCAAACTAGCAAGGGTCCTAGGAGGGGATCCTAAGAGGGCAACTACTAGGTCAAGGTAAATAATGGAGAGATAGTCCATTGTCACCTTAGCTAAGGTTACTTGCTCTTTATGGACTTTCACTGAAGGGAGGAGACCCGGTATAAAGGGAATCACTAGATGAATGAGTCAGTAAAAGATAAGGAGTTATTCCTAAGGCCTATTCACAGGAGCGACTCAATTGTATGGTTTGATTGCTTGAGAAGCAAGGTGTAAGGCTCTCTAGGGAGGGTAAAGGGGATTTAAAGGGCTAGGGTTTGTGGATAAGACTTGTAAAGGAGATACCTAGTCTTATAAATCCTTGCAGAAACTTGGTTTTCAAGTGGTCTTTGTGAAATTATCTTCAATAAGTTTTGGGACCACACAGGACCAAGTGGACCTAGAATTAGGTCACAGGGGTGGAGTTCATCAATCAAGGGTGTTCTTGACCTAATTGAGGGGGAGAAGGGGATCAAAGGGGAAATTTCAAATTTTCACTAATTTTCATGCAATGATCCCGATGAGGTAACTAGCAAAGGGAAGCCAAGGGTAAGAATTGATCACGGAGCTAGGGCTTGGAATATCTCAATATCCCACTATCGGAATTGCTTCAAATTTGCAGGGCTTCTAGGAGACACAATAGTGCAGTAGAGGTCAAGAGATCTAATTTTCTTGAGTTGGTTAATCGTGAGAAATTTGATGCCCTATATCACCTATTAGGGTTAGGCCTAGAAAGGGAGAAGGTGAGAGATATATGCTTTAGAGTGATCACCAGTAGACGATCAGTGCCTAATCCTTTGGGAGAAATGGAGTCAAGGATATTTCATTGCTTGGAATGGATTCACCTAGTCAAGGATGCCTCTAGAACAATTTCACATGGCATTAGGGCATGAGACAATTTGCTTCAAGGTTTTTACACTTCGATTTGGAATATATGATGAGTTATCAAGATAAAATTTCAACAAAATATCTCTGGGAATATTCACTCATTCATACATGGCCCATGACATGATGCAACTCTATAAAAAGACAAATTTCCACAATTTCGCACAAGAAAAGTAGTAAATTTCAGCCTAGTATAGTGAAAATCCCCAGAAACATGCATGTGACATAAGAAAGTAACAAAATAGCATTAAAAGAGTACTTACATGTAAGAAAGAGTACATCCAATTATCATTATATGCCAATAGTGTAGTGTGAAAATTCCTAAACCCGGAATCCCTACTGCAGCAAATTGATGTTACTTCTCCTACTTGTTAATCATACAAGTTATTTATTATATTCTACGGTAAATATCGAAGTAAATACAACTGCAGCATTCATTATTTAAAATAATATGCTGAAACAATAAACTAAACAAGGAAAAGAAACAACACAAGTGACAATTGTTTTTGGACAAATGTCCCTGTAAAAACCCAATGCAGGAAAACCGTGCAACAGCTCTAAGGGTTTTATTATTATGCAATAGTAATTTCTGAATACAACTTATGGATGCCTTCCCGACAATCTAGTTCCAGAGAATATCACTGACAGAGAGATCTATGAGATTACCTCACACTATCACTGGAAATCCTGCCTAATCCAGCCCTTGGATGACTACCCTTGGCTGCCTCTGTGCAATCTTTGCATCGGCCTAGCGTCAAACCCTATGGGGACAGTGTCACTCCTCCAACTGATCGATTTGCGGCTCAGGAACTTTTATTTCTTCCCCTCTGTCTCACACCTCGGCTCCAAGCTTTTTTAATTGATTCCTTCAACAAATTTTTGGACTTCCTCTCGGCTTTTCCGCTACCTCTGCGTGGCCCTGCATGGCTTTGTGCTGCCATTGATGGATCCCCATCTGCGTTCTCTGCTGAGTATTCTCTGACCAGGAAATATTTCCCTTCGGATACTATCCCTATCCCTCACAGAAAAATCTCACTTCAAATTTCTCACCAAAAGTTGATCTGCTTCAGAAATTCGATCTTCTAAACTCTTTCTATGTGTTTTCCAAGTGCCCATCAAGCCTTCTCTTATAATCCTCTCGCTAATCAATCAACGGCCCAGATTAGAATCTTATCATTGGCTAGGATCATATTGAATTGACCTTCGCCTTCTTCTAGAAGTTTCACCCACAGTTTAGATTAATACCCATTAATTATTTTAATTTCCTAGGTTTAGACTTAGGGTCCCATTAAAAATAATTAATTATTTTAATAAAACTTTCTCTAGGTGGAACTAATTTCCCAAATTCATTTCTAGGTATTGGAGAATGCATGTGTCTAAGCCTCCGTGCAAATTTTGAGACTTAGAGCACATCCGATGCTACCAGAAATCAACACTCCCTCTTAGCTAGGAATGCGCTCTAACAATGCAACCTGTTGATGCATCCCTCTGTTTTGTAACATCTCCTTCTGCATTGCTGATGTCTAACATCACTGCCCACCAACAACAGTACAAATGTTGCATCCGTACTGCAACTCCCTCTGAATTTCTACATCTGTGCTATTGCTGCCACTACCACTGCCAACTACATTTGCACTACAACCTTCTCCAATTGTTTCTACTACTACATCAACAACAGAAAAACATCCAAAATTACTAAACTGGTGTTCAGTAGATGCATTTCACTACTGGAATCTGACTGCTGCTAGTCTCTGCGCTGACCCTCTGAAACCTCTTCTCTGTGCCATCTGAACTACTGCCAACTTCGCTCTGCGTTGCTCAGCCTCTGGCCCTACTAGCCTTTACAACTGTCACTTCAACATTCCTCTGCATCAACTGACATTGGTCCATCCTACTACTATTGATCTGAGCTTTCGTAGCAAGGAATTGATCTGAGAGGCAGGCTCCTCAAGGATCCTGCCCAATTGTAGCTCTTTCGAACTACATCTCTATCAGCCCATCTCCCTCATGGAGGTATCTCGACTGTCCTGGCAAAATCCTCCTCCTCGATCTTTGCGGGCGCAACCTTCAGATCATTCTTCTCATCTTTGTCCTTCTTCCTGAGAGGACACTATGTTGCGTAGTGACCTATTTCACCACACCTGAAGCATTTAATCTTCGAAACATCCTTCCACTTCCACTGCTCCTGCTGCCCCTTCGATGCAAGGGTTGTGCATTCTCATCTTCCTCCTTGGGCTTCGACCCACTGCTACTGCTTCCGTCAAGTTTACACTTGACCAAGTCTCTCCTCAACTCCTTTTGCTTAAGATTCACCCACATCTCATCCCAATTTGGCAAAGTCCCCCTGCCTAGGATACTCTAGACAAAGACTTGCCAATCTTCAGAAATAGAATTTAGGGACAATCTTACGATCTTAGACCCTTGAGTTGTAGACACCACAACTGCTAACTCATCTCGTGTCTCCTAAAGCTTTGTGAGGAACAGATGTGTTCCCCCTTCTGCATCTGTATGGATTTCATCTTCTGCTCTAGATACATCTCTTCTGCTGCTCGGAAGATCCCTGATACAACGTAGAACAACGCATCCCACATCTCCTTAACAATCCCTCTACTACCGATGTGAAAAAATACATGATCCTTCACTCTGTCGAGGATCATTCTCTTTGTCTTTGCCATTTCTCCTCTGTACTTCTTGAGCGGATATGGATCCGCGAGCACAACCACCGCACTGTCACTGTAGGCTTTGGGAAAAATGCTCATCTAGAAGGCACGACATTCTTACCTTCCAAATTACATAGTTGGATGCCCCATTGAACCTATCCTTATCTCCCACTCCACTGGTTTCCATCTTTGCCAATCGAAAATTCTAATAGTCTCCTCTCTCCTCTATGTAGCATTGGACTGGCCTACTCACTCCCTTCTGGAGCTTGTAGATCTGCCACTCCGCTGCTACTCAGCTAGTGAGAATTCAAACTCGTTGGTTGGAAGTCCTTTGAGGAAGAATTCCCTCAACCGTGTCTCTCTCTTCCCTCTGACGTCTTTTCTGCCTAACAACTGCCTGCATAAAAGATGCATCCCACCAGAAAAACCCCTCTTCGTTGAATCCTCTGTTGCGCTGCTCCCTTTCTCGCTGATATATTTCGATTGGAAATGTTACCTCTCTGTCGACTTAGAGAGAGATTTACCACGAAAATGCAACCCTCTTGGCTTGAACTCGCAAACCCCTTACGGATTCAAATTACTGCCTCTGCAGGAATTTCGAATTCCTTTCTTCTTTCAGCGCTGGGTCTTTCAGCTTTGTTCTTCTTGCTTCACTTGCAGCTTTGATACCATGTCAAAATTCCTAAACCTGGAATCCATACTATAACAAACTAATGTTACTTCTCCTACTTGTTAATCCATACAAGTTATTTATTGTGTTCTACGGTAAATATCGAAGTAAATACAATTGTGACATTCGCTATTTAAAATAATATTCTGAAACAAGAAACTGAATAAGGAAAAGATACAACACAAGTGACACAATTGTTTTTGGACAAATGTCCCTGGAAAAACCTAATGCGGGAAAACCGGTGCAACAGCTCTGAGGGTTTTATTATTATGCAATAGTAATTTTTGAATGCAACTTCTAGATGCCTTCCCACGAATCCAGTTACAGAGAATATCACTGACAAAGGGATTTGTGAGATTAACTCACACTATCACGAGAAATCCTAGATGATCTAGCCCGTGAATGACTACCCCTGGTGATCGAGGTGGATGTTGGTGGCCACCCACCTATCCCATTTGCACCCCCGCAACTGTCTCTTTCAGTCTTTCAGTTTCCGTAATTGTAGCACAATTTACTATTTTTAGCAGTTTTTTCAGGTCCTGAACTTCCGGAGCCTTTTTGAGGCCCTAAACAA
>APFE031660102.1:97788-115907 GCA_000404065.3 Pinus taeda
TTAGGTTTTTGAATGTGAAGGGTTTTCCATTGTTTCTCAACAATAAATAGGCCTTCGAGCCTCATTGTAACACAGTTTAGAACAGTTCAGAGGCATGTAGCCGCCACATCTCTTCTCAGAGATAAGCTACCATTGCCCTAGTTGGGTTATTTCCATTTCTGGTTGTAAGCATATTTCGGTATTTTCCATTAATGAAATGAAGTATTATTTCCGCTGCATCTCCATGTATATGGTTATCTCTGTATTTTGTTGCATTCCTGTATAAATCTGGATCACCTGGAAATCTCTGGCTACCTCTACTTTGTCTCTGCGTCAGCCCAGCGTCAAACCCTCTGGGGACATCTTCACTCCTCCACCTGATAGATTTCCTGACCAAGAACTTCGATTTTTGTCACCCGGTCTCACACCTTGGCTCCCAGCTTCTGCAATCGATTCCTTCAGCAAATTTTCAGACTTCCTTTCAGCTTTTGCTCTGCCTCTGCGTCAACCCCTCTGGCTCTGCGCTGCCACCGCTGAATCTCCCTCTGCCTTCTTTGTTGAGTATTCTCCGACAGGGAAATATTTCCCTTCAGTTACTATCCCTGCCCCTCAATCCAAAATCTCACTTCAAATTTCTCATCGACAGCTGCTCTGCTTCAGAAATTTGATCTTTTGAACTCTTTTAGTGTGTTCTCCAAGTTCCCATCAAGCCTTCTCTTATAATCCTCTCGTTGATCAATCAACGTCTTAGATTAGATTTTTATCAATGGATAGGATCATATTGATTTGATCTCCACCTTCTTCTAGAAGTTTCACTCATAGTTTAGATTAATACCCATTAATTATTTTAATTTCCTAAGTTTAGACTTAGGGTCCCATTAAAAATAATTAATTATTTTAATAAATCTGTCTCCAGGGGTAATTTCCTAAAAATGATTTCTGGGTATTGGAGAATGCATGTGTTTAAGCCTCGTTGCAAATTTTGAGACTTAGAGCACATCTGATGCTACCAAAAATGGAGTCAAGGATATTTCAATGCTTGGAACCTAGTCAAGGAGGCCTATAGAATAATTTTGCATGGCATTAGGGTATGAGACAATTTGCTTCTAGGTATTTACACTTCAATTTGGAATATATGATGGCTTATCAAGATAAAATTTCAACAAAATATCTCTAGGAATATTCACTCTTCATACATGGCCCATGACATGATGCAACGCTATAAAAAGACAAATTTCCACAATTTCGCATAAGAAAAGCAGTAAATTTCAACCTAGTATGGCGAAAATCCCCAGCAACATGCATGTGACATAAGAAAGTAACAAAATAGCATTAAAAGAGTAATTACATATGAGAAAGAGTATATCCAATCATTATTATATGCCAATAGAGAAGCTCCAAGGCAAAAATTAAGAGATCCAAACATCAAAATTCATCCATTCATCCAATTTTGTCCTCCAAAAAGAATAGCAAAAACCTCACAAGATATATTAATCCAATCCAAGTGATGATGATCAAAATGAATCATCTCACTTCTATTTATACACTTCCTAATGAATTCGATTTAGCTAATTATTCCTAATTTAACTCCTCAAATAAAATAATGTGCATAATAACAAAATTTTTGGTGATATACCCACCAAATAGCTCAATAATGTAAAGATAAGCCTTTCAAGAGGGTCAAATGATAAAAAATGTGAGTCATTGGGCCTTTGAGGAGGCCTAATGAAATCCAAGGGGTGTCATAATGAAGAAATGGACTCCAAACATAGTGGACAAAGGGTTGGCCCCTTGTTATCCAATCAAGAATCTATGGTGCTCCCAAGAGGGTGTAGGTGCACAAGAATATCCTCATGGGTCTCAAAATAGATCAAATATGCCTGTAGACCATCTGTAAGGGCTGAAGTAATGATATAAGCCCTCCCTCTACAGCGGGAGGCATCCTAGAAAATTTGCCAATTGCATGGTGCAATTGTGGAGTCGACTAGGCATTGTGGACCAGGTGCATCATTCTCATCCAATAGGTGGAACACAAGTAATCAATGAATGTTGTTGGGGATCCATGAAGTAATTTCTTCTATTGTGGAGGCCCATGGCTCTCAACACTCTTTCTTCTATTGTGGAGGCCCATGGCTCTCAACACTCTCTCTACAAGTGTCAATGTGGCCCTCAAGAGGGATAGCATCCCATATAGGGAGACCAAGCCCTAAATGAAAACCCACCTGCAATCTTGCATAAGATCCAATGCGTCCCCTTACCCTCCAATACAACAAATCATTAGAATAATCAAGTAATAATTCTTACAAATCATGGGATCAATGGGGAACTTCATGGTGGCATGCCATTCCATAGTGGGCTTTGGGATGTACAAGTGTCTCCAAGCTCAATAAGGGGTTAACCAAGGACCCTATTAGGTGGTTTCAACCTCTAAATAGGGTGGCATGTCCATAGTACATCCTTCAAGAGGTAGGTGGCAGATGATATATTAATGGAACAGAGTGGGGATCACGGGAATCATCCAAACCACATGTCAAGGTGCATAGGTAGCTATAATCAGGGAATCCCACACCTGGGTATATGAGTGTAGGAGGGAGCAAATCGTGGTACATGAGCAACCCCGACCTTTGTTTTTTCACCCTTCTTCATATGCTTTTTACCTTTGATTATTTTTCTTCATAACTGCTCGGGGCTCCAGTGGATGGAGAGCATGGCATGTAATAAGTAGCAGTGGATACCCCCTTAAGGTGAGGCAATTCATCGTCCACAAGGGGTTGGGACAATCACGAGTTCCTTAATAATGGATGGCGTTCATCAAGGGCCCATAGGAACTAGGGTGATGGCCATAAATAAGGGGTAAAGCTCATGTTTGGCTTTTGCCCACGTACTAAATTTGTATATCCTGACCATCTTTTGCATTTTGTGGTACATTTCCTATTGAGAATGGCCAAATTATGCTTTTTATTTTCTTTTTAGCTGCATCAACCTATGGGGCATTGTTCCAAGCCCAACCCAAGATTTGGACAAGGGGAGGGGGAGGCTAACCCTATGTAGACCCAGTGGACACATGTGGACCTGGATGGGAAAAGAAATGAATGGGCTCAAATGAGTGGAAAGGGAGTAATGTAGGTGGTGTCGGGAAGCGGGACCATGCAACCAAAATCAGGTTTTTCCCATGTAGTGCCAATAATAAAGCTAATGGCTAGTAAAGGAGATCCCATTGGACTAGTATACTAGGGTAACCACGAAATCGGGCAATGGAGACAAGAATACAAACCTAACCCACTCATTTCGTCAAATCCCCACACAAATGCATGCGCAAAAGTGTAAATGACAAGTAAGGAAAACTACTCAACTATACTAATGAAAAGCCATACCTTTGCGGTCGAGAGGTCCGTCTTCAAACATACATTCATAATAGATGGGCGAGGACCACATGGCTGGCTCAGTGGGTAGGGAAAATGGCACATTGAGCTATCTGGGGGCTGCAAGAGGCTGTTACCTGCCAGCTGAGGACAATCTAGGAGAAAAAAATTCTCCTATATACACTACCCATAGGTGGTGGGTAAAAAGAACCACTCTCAAACATCTTTAGTCATTTCATAGCAATGTTAAAAATTTAAGTAAAAGGGATGAAAATGAAAGATAAAGGAGAATGTCACTTTTACTTTAAGAATTTAACATTACCATTAGGGAGCATCAAGGGAGAATCTTGGGAGTGTCCGAGAAGCATGGTTCCTCACATAACAGTTCAAAAATTCCAAAAAAAAAGTCTCGTAGAACTGTGCGAGTGGTTTCTGGAACCATGGTGGAATTACAGTTTGGCTCTGGAGAACTGTGTCAAAATTGCGGTTTGGGCTTTTTGAACCGCAATTCAGAACCATCACAGTTCTGAAAGTCTAGGAACCGAGAAAAAAGGGTGGAACTAATGTTCTAAAAATCAAAATCACGATTTTTCTCGAGGATTACCTGTGGATCCATCTGGGATGCGAATCCGCCTCCTGAACCAAGGGGGGATGGTTACTACAACTCTAGTTTCTCCTAAAAATTTATTTATTATTATTGGGCTTTTCTCCTAAAACTTTATTATTATTATCGAACTCACCTTTGGAAAAAGAATTATTTTATCACTGCTCTAACTTATGTTAGGGTCAACTCAAGAATTCAAGCTTTGTTCTTGCCAAAGAGGGCAAACTAGGGATCATTTACCTTGTGAGTAGTGGATATGTTCAATGTTGATAATATCGACATCAATGAAATATCGACGAGAGTCCTGAAAACATCTTCTAGGCAATATCAGTGAAAATATCAGCAATATTGGAAAATATCAGTAAACATTAAAAATGCATAATATGTTCATTTTTTTCAGACTAAAAATATCAGCAAGAGGGTGCTTGCCCGACGATATTTTGGGTCATCGCGCAAGATTTTGGCGAAATATCGGCAATATTTAAAAAATATCACGATATTTCTGGGCGAAATATCGTTTGTCGAAAAATGGTTCCTACAACTTTAGTTTCTCCTAAAAATGTATTATTATAATTACACTTTTCTCCTAAAACTGTATTATTTTTATCGAACTCACCTTTGGATAGAGAATTATTTTATCACTGCTCTAACTTATGTTAGGGTCAAGTCAAGAATTCAAGCTTTGTTCTCGCCAAAGAGAGGAAACTAGTGATCATTTACCTTGTGAGTAGTGGATTTGTTTAGTATTGATATTATTGGCATCAACAAAATAACGACAAGGGTCCTAAAAACATCTTCTAGGCAATATCAATGAAAATATCATAAAATATCGACAAACATTAAAAATGTATAATATATTCATTTTTTTCAAATTAAACATATCAACAAGAGGGTGCTTGCTTGATGATATTTTGGGTCATTGCGCGGGATTTTGGCAAAATATTGGCAATATTTTGAAAATATCGTGATATTTCAAAAGCAACAATATCATGATATTTCAAAAGCAAAAATATCACGATATTTTCCAAGGGAAATATTGTTTACCGGAAAATATTGTGATATTTGCGATATTTCGTGAAATATCGCCAATATTATCAACACTGGATATGTTAGTTATGGGGATACCCTAGTTATGTAAGATGGAGCTCAAAGCAAAAGAACACTGCAAAATATCGCCAATATTATCAACACTAGATATATTAGTTATGGCGATACCCTAGTTATGTAAGATGGAGCTCAAAGCAAAAGAACACTTCTTTCTCCTTATTCATACTTTTACATCTTGGACAAATTATAAATGATAAATTTATATTGCCCTTTTCATTAGGGAAGAAGAGTTTTTATAGTCATGAAAGCTATTCTAAGATGCTACAAGATGGGTATATGGCAATGTTGTTTTATGCACATGCATCCACTTACAAATTACCAAATCCAACCCAATTTAGGACCTATGTATGTCTAGCCCATTATTTACACAAATAGGAAGAAACAAAAAAATTAAATCAACAGTCAAAGCAACACTCAATATCGGATTTCTTTAGTTCTTCAAAGTTCATACACTCAAAGTAAAAATTCATTAAGACATATTACTCATTTTTTCTTGACCTTCGCATAAAGAACTCTAGTTGAGTGTAATATGCCATCTTCATATCCTATTGTTCCTCAACGTTGTCCAACTCAAGATGCTCCAAGATTTAAATTTACGTGTCCCATTCATCGAGATCATTCAATGCTATATATTAATATAAATCAAATTTGTCATTCTTGCCTACAACCTAGGATTACTTTTTCAATAACCAAGAAAATAATATACAAAAAAGTCCCACTAGCATGATTGTGTTTCGAGAGTTTAATTCCATAAGGTGACTAAGGTTCAAAACTCATATTAGTTGAGAGGACACACCGAAAAAAAATTCCAACCATGTTAACTGATGGTGTGGCCCAAGGAGAGTGTAATCTCTGGGTGTTTTTAATGGCTTAAATTCTCCTAAGTTGCAATTTCTTAGGCATGGGCTTGAATCGCAAGTTTTTAATAGCTTAAATGCTCCTAAGTTGCAATGTCTTAGACATGGGCTTGAATCAAAAGTCATGAACATGCTATGAAATGAAAAAAGAAGAAGAAAATATTTCATTAATAGAAAATAAAATTTTAAGAATATAACTTTGTATTTTTAAGTGGTTGTTGACAATTAGCACATAACAATAAGTCTAAACATTTACACTACACCATCCTCATCATGCTCGAGCTCCAAGACGATTGAACACGTGGGTCATTACTAGGTCCCATTGTACACATCAAATAAAATAAATAACCCTGACACACCAAGTTTTGAGCCAATTGAACACATGGGTCATGACTAGGTACTACCATATTAAAATAAATAAACTCAACACACCATATACACCACATACCATGTATCCCACTATACACGTTAGCTGAAATGAATAAATAGATAGAAAAGTGATTTTAACGAATAGAGGATGGCATTTTTTTAAGGAAAAAATTTCAAGTTCAATCCCCATTGCTATGATGCTAATGGAGAGAGTAAATGATATTGTTCTATATCTACATGGAAAAATATGTAGAGAAGCCAAAGGAAGCCAAAGACTAGGTTCAGCAAGAAAAAACAAAGGAAAGAGAAGATATTAACATAGGAAGGAAGACAATGTAGCGGAAAAAAAAATCAGTGACTAAATTAAGCAAGAATGATGCTACAATTTATTTATAGATTCGAAAATAAGAAGGAAATGCTCCAATTTATTCATTGATCTCGTCATTATGTACTAGGAGAACACAAACTACCCAAAAATTTCATTATAAATATAAATAATCGCATTTGCAAATGGGAATATAAACTATCAAATATTTTTTCATTCTAATTGACGAGAGGAAATGACCACATGAGTAGTAAGACTAAGTGTGAAACAAGGTAATCTGCAACAAGAATAACCAAACTCTGTTGCGCTCCCCATTGTTACATGTAATTCTCATTCACCCAACTATAACTCACATGAATATATTTCATTTGAGGATCAAAAACATGCAATATGTGGGACTGGGACTAGGATCAGCCATAATCATTCGGTTTGTTTCTTAAATTTTAAGATTATTGGATTTGTTGCTTGAAGCTTAAGATTATATAGACACCCTAACATGGAACACACATTGTTATTTATTCAGGCAATTTGTTTGTTCGAAGTCCCTTTTTCGTCTATGTTTCGTTATGATTGATTTAGAGAGCATTGACATGTAACCTAATCCTCATTGTTATTTCTTTGATCACTAAATTTAAAATAGCCTTTGTATTTTTAACTCCAAACAAATACTATCATCTACAACACAAGCAAGGAAGAAGATATTGAGGAGCAGTTGTAGAGTACCCTTAAAAACATTGTTCCATAGCAGTGGTGCTCATTCCTTCCTTTACAGTAGTGCTCACTCTTCCCTTTCCAGTATCCTCTCTATATGCTAACAGGGATGCTGGAAGGAAAAATCCAAGGAAAGCACTATTAGCCCATAAAAATTTAAAAATAAATTAATGAACTATTTACTTAATGCAATTGTTTTTAATTTAAAGAAATCAAATGATAATAACTCCACTTATAAGCACATAGAGGGATGTGTTGGGAAGGAGCTGCAGTGTATCTTGAATACCTTGTAGAATATTATTCCTCCATTTGCACTGATGCCATGCAAGTTCTCTATATAGTTGAAGAAAAGCTGGAAACAAGAACTAGATAAACAAACCAACAACATTAACAATAAAAGTCTAGAAATAATTAAGGTTACTAAAGTGAAAACCAAAGAATTAGATATGGAAATTGCTGCTGATATAAGAAAATGAAATTTCCATCACCTTACCCATGCAATCGAAAAAGGAATGGACATTGTGTTGGCCAACATGCAACAACTATCGAAAAGCCCAAAAATAAATGTCTCTGATCTAGGAATTTTCCGTTTCTGCTCTTTTTCAGTAACTTCTCCCTGTGCCTTGCGCTCTTTCTCTCTAGCTCTCGGACGTTAATCTCACATCAACACCATACACAAACACAATAATAATTGATTTTGCCTCTTACAAGCTAAATCAATATTGTGAAAACTTTCTAGATAACATCAGAGAATAAATTATGAAAAAAGATAGATACTGACCCCGAACGCCACTTTGTGAAATAAAACAAAAGCTCATGGATCAATTAATTAAACAACGAAATGCACTCCAACTAATTCTCCCCATTCTGCCACCTATATCTCTTTAATTGCTGCCCCTGCCTATGTTGTCCATGTTCTAACTCCCGGCTTTGCTACTTAAACCACTGATACTTGCTCTGATGTTTCTCGTCCTGTTGCTGGGGGTTTCTCGTCCTTGCTCAGAGTAAGAAGGTAATGTTGCTTCTGTCGCTTCATTGAAATCTGGAACTAGAGGATATCAAACTATGGCGTTATGCCGTGGGCTTTGCTAGTGCCTTCAAAGTGAATATTATTAGTGCCTTTAGAGTGCTTATTAGTGCTTATTATGTCAATATCTTTATCGATCGATGCTATAATCTTATTAGATTAAGCAAGGACATGAAACTCCTAACGGAATTCCATGAGTCAATCTGAAAAATCTGGGCATCTTTTGAGGGTTGCCCACTCTTTTGGTGTAGATGTCATCGATATCAGACACCCACCCTTAGATGATGGCAGAAAGCCCAAACAATTAAAGGAAAACACTCATGGATTTGTTTCAGGGGCAGAGTGTATATGTTGGACACGAAAAAAAATAAAAAAAATAAATAAATAAAAATAAAATAAAATAAAATAAAAATTCTTGTAATTCTCAGTTAAAGAAACTACAACACTCCAAATCTATTTCTAAAAATAAAAAATAAAATGAATGATAATTAGAGCATCGAATTGGAGAGGAAAAGGGCTTAAAGAAACCTAAGCAGAAATGGAAGCTACCTAATGGAGAAACGACAACTAACAGATGGTTATGAATCTTAAGTATCGCTGCCCACTTGAAATTGTTGTTACCTAGCCCGCCCAGCCATGCCCATACAGTAATTTTTTCTTCATATGGTCACAAATTAATATCAGAAAATCACAAATCATAACTCAACTTTTAATTGACAAAATGATTTGCAAATGCAGCCAAAACAAATCGAATTATTAGGTTGAAAATAAAAACGACGCAAAGATTTTACATATTAGTCCCCCTCATCGAATCAACGTCTCTCGTAAAAAATTTCTCTGCCTCCGTCCATCGAACCCGGCATCTCGTTTCTCCCTGTGTCAGTGATCTCACCCTCACACAAACACCGTCACGCTCTTATGCAAAGACACTATTTCTATTTATTAGGTTGATATACGTTCCATAAGGCTTATTAACCACATACGCAACTATGAGATGCTATTTGCTTTTCTTGGAGGTGATGCCTTTTGCTTTTGTGGTGATGACGGCCACTTATGAATTGTTGTAAGTTACCAATTCAATGTTTACATTATAAGTTAATCTTAATAATAAAATTTATCAAGTTTTTAAATAAAGATTGATTAGCGGTGGTCTGACTAGGTTCTTTACCTGTCTCGAGCACAAATCAAAATCAAATATGAGTATGCATAAGCTTGAAAGAAGCATTTAATGATCAAGCGAAAATGATGTGATTTCGCTATAATAGGTGATTCTAACACGGCAATGAGATCTTGCTCTTTAAGTTAATTTTTTTTAAAGGGAAAACTTTCGCATGTGTATAAAAGAATCACAAACCTTTTGGCCTTATCATTAATTTAATTTCAAGTTAAATATATATACATAAAACTAAATTGTACCCAGACAAATTAACCAATGAAACTTTACAACTGACCCTAAAACCATGTGGAACTCTCAAAGAGGCCCCCAATCCCATAACTAATGTCCGTGCCAATAAGGAAAGGTGGCATTTGTCTCATGCAGCGACTGCAGAGTCGTTTGGAATAAGCAAAGGTTCAAACGCATGGCACGCCGCACGATATCAACAGACCTTTCACGGGTACGGAAGAGTTTATAAAATTATGACTGTGCATCGCGAGTATGGAGTCAGATCAGAGGATTAATCAAACTGCCTTCATTATACGAGTTCATTAATGAGTCCCGCCATCGATAGCTTGTACTTCGAACACCACACGTCAAACTGGGCTTACATTATAAGTTATACCTTTAATAATTATTTTCTAAGAATCATTGCACTGTCCAAATATGTCACGATAATATTCGGAATCAAAGAGTGTTTTTATTTTTTTTTATACAGTAAAGGAGGATTGAAGTTTCTCATTTCTATTTTAAATTTTTAAAATTAAGTATTAATGCAATTAATTTTGAATATTATTTAATATTTAATTGTTTATATTATTTGAATTAATTTTAAATTAATATTAATCAGATTAATTTTGAACTATTTAATATTATAATTTGTTTTATTATTAATTTTGAAATTAATAATATTTTGCTATTATATAGGGGTCAATTTAATTATTTTGTAAATTTTGTTATTAATAACATTAAAATAATTCAGGAAATTTAAATTTATGCACAATGTTAACAAGCGCTTATTGTGAGGAGCTACATCCGTAATTTAGCAATTTAACTGGATTCCAAGTCGATCCTCTACACTGGCTTTGGAATTAGGGTTCTAAAAACCCTACGATGGTGCAGTCTGCGCATCCTGCACATTCCCTGTTCCTTGCAAAATGATCGCCAGTCAAAGATTAACAAACCGTCCTTTGGTACTCCACCTCGGTAATGGGTTTTTCTCGGGGGGGCCTCAAATCCCTCCCCAACGTCCACTCGCAAGCCTCCAGCGCAACCAAGCTCTCTGTCATCTGCGCTAGGGCACGAAGAAGAGGGCAATGAAAGTTCTCCATGGTAGCAGAAGACAAACGAGTCCGCACACCAGACAGAAGAAAGCAAAGAGAAACCAGATGGGAAATCAGAGACAGAGGAAAGGCACAGGGTCACATTGAAGACTTGCAAACCAGTGGCTGTTGAACGGCCCAAGATAGAACTTCCCAGCCACAGGGTCAATGGGCAAATCCAGTTTATGAAGGACCATGCACTTATTGGAAAATTTATTGGCTTCTGGCCTATGGAAAAGGCATTGCAAGGTTGGATCTCAGCGAAATGGAAGCCTAAAGGCCATGTCACCCTGCAACTAGGACCAAAAGGGTTCTTTACTGCGATCTTTCTTTGCATAGAAGACAGTAATCGAATCAAGGATGAAGGGCTCTATTTCTTCAACTCAGCGGGCCTGTACTTAAGAGAGTGGGTGGAAAGATTTAACTCGGACAAGGAAGACCTCAGTTGGGCTCCAGTATGGATCAAGATGTACTCCCTTCTGGCGGAATACTGGGATGAAGATTCACTCAAAGACATAGGAAATGGGCTAGGGGAGTTTGTTAAATTGGCGGAAGAAACAAAGCTACGCAAATACACATCCTATTCCCGTATTTGTGTCTTCATGCGACTGGACAAACCCCTCCCGGATTCGGTAAGTCTTCTTCATGATGATTTTGAATGGGTTCAACCTCTGGATTATGAACATGTTCCCTTTCGCTGCCAAAGATGCCATGCTCTGGGGCATCTCTTTAGAGATTGTCCTCTAAATATCAATACCCAAAATGTTGCTCCCTCAGAGAAGCCAGATCAAGATGGCTTCATTAAAGTTGTCAACTGTAAGAGAACTCACAAGAAATCCTCCGCAACAAAAAGACCCCAGCAGGACGCATCCTCCTTTCCTTCAACGAGCAATAGTTTTGAGGTCCTTACTAACCCCTCAGCTGACCATACTCTGCATTCAACACCCAATCCTAAGCCCTTCTCCTCCTCTGCTATCCCTCATCCCTTCGGCTCCCCCTCCAAGCCCCGCTCCCCTATCACCTCCTCAGACTCCCCAAAGGAGGCCAGCAAGATCTCAAACGGAAAAGTAAAAGAAATGGATGTTGATGATAATCCCAGTCAATCCTTAAGCCCAGCAATCATTATAGAGGAGGAAAACCAGGTACAACAAATGGAGGAAGACCCTGAAAGCATTGACCTAAATGGTCTTGACATCCTGGCGCTCGAGCAAATCTGTGAAAAAAGGGATTATGATAAGATACCAGAGCACCAGATTAGCAAACTGGAAGTCATCATCTCCAGGGCCTACCAGCAGCAGCAACTTGGCATCCAACCGGGCAGTCATTGGGACAGTGGCTTACCCCCTAAAGACTCCAAAAAGCGATGGAGAAGAATAGATCTCCAGCGAACCATTGCACTAGGGAAAATTCTGGTGGATTCAGGCAGATATGCTAAGTTAACTAAGTACTACAAGCCCTCCCACATTAATGAATCATGAAGCTTATCTCATGGAATATAAGAGGGCTCAATAGCCCCGGGAAACTCAGATTAATAAAAAACATGATAAAGCAGGAGCAACCACAAATTTTCTTTCTCCAAGAAACGAAATGTAACAATATGCATGGCCAGATTGTCACTCGCTAGCAGTGGACGCCTCAGGGGCTTCGGGAGGTCTGGCTATAGCATGGAACGCTCAAGTGATTGGGCTAACAAACATCCATGCAACTCATCACATTATTCAAGCCACCTTTCACGTTTTAGGTACCAATGTTCATGGTCATCTAACCAACGTTTATTTCTCATAGGTTGCTAGCAAAAAAATAGTAGTTCTAAACACAATCGCAAAGCTCAATATCAACAGAGTCCACCCTCTTTGGATCATGGGGGGCAATTATAATATGAGAACCAAGCTAGAAGAAAAGAAAGCCGGGCGAGCTAGGCTGGAGCAGGAAGGCGCCCACTTCAAAGATTTCATCCAAAACAATACTCTAATTGACATGCAATTTTGCAATGGCGCGCATACATGTAGTAATTGAAGAACAGGAAGGCAACAAATTGCATCCAAACTTGATAGATTCCTCATCTCTGATAATGCGATGCATCTTGGAGGAGATCTTTCGGCATCAATTCTCCCTTACTCAAGTTCGGATCATTGGCCTATCACCCTCTAGTGGCAAAGACCAGGTGATGTGACAAGGCAACCTTTTCGCTTTGAAGCTTTTTGGCTCTCACACCCCGCATTCAAAGACTTCATCAAATCAGCATGGACCCCTTTCCCTCCGCCAGTTGGTTAAAAATGTTTCAGTTTCAGCAAAAGCTCAAATTCCTCAAGCCCAAAATCAAGCGCTGGAACAAAGAGACATACAGCAACATCTTTCAAGCGCAGCAAGATTTAAACAAGGAAATGGCAGAACTCCAGCAACACATCATGTCAGGGGGACACAATGAAGAGACCCTTGCTCAGGAACAGCGCATTCATAACCAACTGGAGGAAAGAAGCAGGAGGAAATTTTGTGGAAGCAAAGTCCAGGATTAGATGGCTGAAACAAGGAGAGAGGAACACCAAATTCTTCCATCGAACCACAATTCAGCGAAGAATGCACAATACCATTTCGTTCATTCAGAATCCACACGGGGAGAGAGTGGAAAATCATGCTGAGATTGAGCAGGAGTTCCTAAGACACTTCCAGCAGGTTCATCAAGGGCCCCAGGCGGATAGGAGGCCGGCTATAGAAAAAATTATCACAAATGTGCGTAAAATCATTATAGTAGAGCATAATGAACTCCTTCTATGCCCTATCACGCAACAGGAGGTGGACGCAGCTATGCACCAACTTAAGGAAGGCAAAGCCCCTGCCCCGGATGGCTTCACCAAAACGTTCTTCCACACTTTCTGGGAACTGATAAAAGAAAAAGTCTGGCTAGTGGTGGAGGAGTCGCATACCCTTCACTAGCTTTTACCCTCTCTCAACTCAACCTTCATTGCACTAATCCCTAAAGAAGAGATCACTAGAACCCTGGATAAATTTCGACCAATTGCACTCTGTAATGTCATATACAAAGTGATATCCAAGGTAATCACCAACAAGTTAAAGTCGTTACTGCCCTTGCTCATTTCGCAGGAACAGTCGGGCTATGTGGAAGGTAGACAGATTTTGGATGGCATCATCCTCTCTCATGAAATCATACACTCCCTCAAGCATTCCAAACAAGCAGGTATGATTCTCAAGCTTGATCTCTCAAAAGCTTTTGATAAGCTCAATTGGACTTATATACAAGAAATGTTAACAACTTTTGGTTTCTCGCCTATGTGGGTGCGATGGGTTATGAGCCTTATCTCTTCTACTTTTTTCTCCATCCTCATAAATGGCATCCCTTCCCATCCTTTCAACCCTTCCAGAGGAATCAGGCAAGGCGATCCTCTTTCCCCTTTCCTTTTTGTGCTAATGGCTGAAGGCATGGGTCATCACATTAAGCAAGCCCTCCTCTCCAGGCAACTCAAAGGCTTATCCATCCACAATCTGCCATCTATATCTCATCAACAATTTGTGGACGATAATATGCTCTTTGGGTACCCCTCCATTCAGGAAGCTTCTCTTTCTAAATCCCTACTTAACGATTTTTCAGAAGCTTCAGGCACCAGTATCAATAAGGCTAAATCTCAAATCTACTTCTTCCATACCCCCCCTATCACCCAATTTTCCATTCCTCGAAACCTGGGCTTCTCCATAGACTCTCTCCCCTCTAAATACCTTGGAGCTCCCCTCATTGCTTCTTCCCTAAAGCATGCTTCCTGGCGTATGCTCCTTGAGAAGCTTGAATCTCGCCTAAATCTCTGGACTCATAGAACTCTGAACATTGCTAGTCGTTTGGTGCTAATCAAAGCGGTCCTTCAAGCTATGCCTCTTTATCTTTTCTCAATCTTGGCAGCGCCCAAATGGGTAATCAAAAAAATAAAGGCCCTTCAGAGTAATTTTCTCTGGGGCGCCACGGGCACCAACCGCAAATGGGCCTTGGTAAGGTGGACCACAATTTATAAGCCTAAAGAAAAAGGGGGGATCGGTTTAAGGGACCCCATTCACAGCAACACAATCATGTGCGCAAAAATTTGGTGGCAATGGATAACGACACCCAACAAGCCTTGGGCTACCATTTGGACTTCCAAATACGCCAACCTTAGACGGCCGGAAGACCTGATCAGATACACCCCCACAGTTAAAGGTTCTCTTATATGGAGTGCTGCCAAACAACATTACTTAATGATCCAGCAACATAGTTTCTGGGAAGTGAGAAATGGACGATCAGCGTGGTTCTGGATGGATGTGTGGAATCAGCTACTGAAGCTCCACAGTACCCTCGAACAGACTCCAAACCACTACAGGTAAGGGCAGCTACAAGAAGAGGTATGGTAGAATTGGATACAGGAAACAGAACAGGGATACAGACAATGGAAGCATAGTAATCGAATAATTGAGAACGCAGATCACCACACTCAGCAGCTTCTGGAGAGGGAGCTCCAAAATCGACGAATCAGATACTCAAAGGACAAGGACATCCTTCAATGGGGATACTCGCCTAGGGGAACCTTTACTACAAAAGAGGCCTACAAAATCATTTGCACGGATATGGAGCCCCTGGATCCCATTTGGAGCAGAATATGGTCTTCAGGCATTTGGCCCAAAGTCTCTCTTCCTCTGGCTGGTTGGGCATTGCAAAATCCTCACTTGGGACAATCTCAGACGTAGGAACTTTCATGGACCATCTATGTGCTTCAATTGTAAAAACCAGGAGGAAACTTTCCAGCACCTCCTAGACTCATGCTCTCTTGCCAATCAATTGTGGGAGAAAGCCAGCTTTCGATGTCAATGAAATTGCAGAGGGTCGGAAGACATCCTCGACTCACTGCGCCAGTGGCAACAGAACCCCTACAAAAGTGGAATTCTCAATCACTTATGGAGAATAATTCCTGGTCTCCTCCTCTGGACTATCTGGAAAGAGAGCAACAAGCGTATATTCAAGGATCAAAGCACTCCGCTAGAAATTATATGGGGAAACTTCTGCCATAACCTCAAGGAGACCTTGGCGCTTGGCAACTGGGCGCAGGACGACTTTCCCTCCATCGCAAATGAGAAAGCCATTTGGGAAAACTGGAATTTGCAATTCCCGCAGGGAACTCATTCCCCCACCCCGTCTATGCGCAACAACAGTAAAAAGGACTCTTGGATTCCTCCCCCAAAGAACACAATTAAGCTCAATTTTGATGGCGCTTCCAAGGGCAATCCCGAAAATGTAAGATTTGGGGGTATATTTAGAAATCATGAAGGCTCTCCAATCCTTATCTACTTTGGGTAGATAGGTTGGGACACTAACAACTCGGCAGAACTGGAGGGGCTTTGGCAAGGGCTTCTCCTATCCAGGGATCTCAACTTACAGCCCCTGGAAATTGAAGGTGATTCCCAAATTCTCATCAACATGGCTAAACAACTTTAAAATGGGACTCATGCGAGGAAAATAGCCAATAGCTGGAGGCTTGAGACTAGGCTGGAAGCCATAGAACACCATCTCCACAACAATCAAGCCATTATCTTCAAACATATCAAGAGGGATGGCAACAAGGTTGCTGATCTCCTTGCTAACTTGGGAGTGGAAGTGAGACACACTATGCTTTCTGGCACAATACACATCATTCAGAATCATGATCAAGCCCAGGAATGCAACATGCTGGTTCAAAAAGATGCAGCTCCCCCAGATGCGGGTAACTGACGCGGCAATCAACATGTCAGGACTGAGATGGGGCGAGGCGGCTCGACACCTGTCCATCCTGTACGAAGTGTTAAATGCGGATGAAGGGAAGAGCGCCTGGCATGTGAGTCATTACACTCCCCCGTCAAGTGGTTTAGGCTCATTCTATGCATCCCCTGTAATGGATACCCCCTCCGCACGCTGCTACTCGCAAGAGATGACAACGATCATCAATGTAGCAGTTATGAATGGGGGTTTTCGAGACAGGTCTGGCCAACTTAAGGATTGGCACTACCTTGTGTTTGCATTGAAGCATTACGAGTTGGTGCTCTGGGCTCATCCCCTTGCCTCTGTTCAATTTCCGGTTCTTTCTGTTCGTTCTAGGCCTTTGACGAGTACGTTGTGTTTGGCCTTCAAAGGGCGGCTCCATAGGCTCATCTCTTTCCATTGGAGGGTTCTAGGTTTCAATCTGGAGGTTCTTGTGACAGTTTATCATTTCTGGGACTCTGTTCGGGCTTTTGGCTTTGGTAGGTGGCTTCTGAGCATTTCATTCACAATTTCTGGCCCCTTCTTCATCCATCTTGTCTTCTGCCCAGTCTTTGAGTTGGGAGGGTGGGAGATTGGGAAGGACAAGTCTAAGGTGGCTCGCAGACTCCTGATTGCGCCTCGCATTCGAGAGCTCTCTCCCGGGTCTTCACGTCTCTGTTGGTCCACTCAACGCTGGCTGGATCTCGGTTCCATTGTGCAACCTGTTTGCAATCTTTCTTCCGCCCCTTCTTCGATGGCTCGTCTTCGTCAGAGAATGGGATGCCGTAGAGGCCAACCTCGGCGCGTTCCGACTGACTCTACTTCGGATTCGCCTGCTCCCACCAGTGAACTGTTCACGGGTCATTATCCAGGTACTCGTAGCGGGCGCGGGCGGCGTTACGCCTCTAGTCAATCCCATGGGCCTCCCTCCTCGACAGGCTCTGCCATTTTTTCTTTCAATAGCTCTCTGCACCAGCCTCGAATAACCGCCCACATATTCCTGGTCTTCTATGAGACAACTCAGGTGGAGGGCTCAGACTCTCATACGGGAGGCTCCAGGGCAGTTGCTGGTCCTCCTGTGATTCAGCTTGGATTTGGAATGGCGCCTCAGCATGTTTGGGTCGACCCAGGTGGCAGCACTCAAGATACGAAGATGTTGCCTATAGATCCCGGACCTTCAGATCAGTTCGTCGCTCCTGTTGCAGATGAGCCAGAATTCAGTTGGTGCCGAATTGTGGAAGAACCACCTGCTGATTAGCCTGCACTCGCCGACGTTGGTTTATTTTTTTGGTTATGTTTTGGCTTACCTCGGGCAAGTTTACTATGTTAACTAGTTTGTGGACTTCCTTTGTTTTTGCTGTATGGGTCTCTATGATGTGGGTTCTGCACTTGGCTTCGTGTTTTTTTGGGAATGATGGTTGATATCAGAGCAGTGAATTGACTTTGGTCATTATGTAAATATTTTTCCTTTTTTTAATAGAATTTATCTTACTGGGAATAAAATTAAACAACAACAACAACAATTTATTTTAATTTAATAATATGTATTAT
>APFE031660105.1:0-21570 GCA_000404065.3 Pinus taeda
ACAGTTTATTCACCAAAGACTTAGATTGGTACAAAGTCCCTAACTTGTCCCACAAAGCCTTCGTCGTAGCTTCCCCTGATACATTCAGCAATACTGAATCTAAGACGCACAATCGTATTGTGCTCTTTGCCTTCCGATCCAACTTCTTCCATTCTTCATCGGTCACTCTTGTTGGTTTAGTACCCGGATCTACTGCAATCCACTAATCTTTATCCACCAACAGATCCTCCATATTGAGTTTCCACAACTCAAAAATCTTACCATTGAACTTATCAATCTCTATCTTTCTGATGCTCGCCATCTTCTTTCACCACCAGAATCGATCTCACAGATCTCCCACTGAATAAGGTCTACCACAGGCCCGAGTGAAACACCTCAGCAACAAAGGCGTCCCCTTGAAGCCAAAACAGCTCTGATACCAAATGTAGATTTTAACCCCATACAGAAATTACCAGCATACGAATTCTAAATCACAGGAAAAATAAAAAATGCGAGTGCATAACACATAAAACACATATACATAGAGATTTCCCACTGGATCACAAAACCGGGACTACCAGCTTGATTTTTCATTATGTTCCTTTCAATGTTACAATACATATTTATACATGCTAAAGCATCCAATACCATGGTGGTTTGGTGTGTTTTTTTCAAGCGAATTTCCTGCTTATTATGTCTTCACCTGCTTTACAAATGTCTGTGACTCCCCACATCGGTTTCGCTGATGGTGCTTTCCATAGTACCCAAAATCTATCATCCACAACATGGGCCATTTATGACCCCCATGGTGAGTTGATTAATCTTCAAGGTATTTTTTTAGGTTGAACAACTACTAATATTCCTGAGTATAGCGCGGTTATCGAATTATTGTCAAAAGCCATTGCTCTTGACATTCAGGAATTGGTTGTCAACCTTGATTCACAATTTGTTGTTCTTCAACTCAACTAGAAATATTCCGTCAGAAACCCTCAGATATTGAGAATGTATTTGTGTATTCATCTATTGGAGAGAAATTTTGATTACATTACATATCATCATATTCCTAGACATATGAATACATTGACAGATGCATTAGGTAATTATGTGTTTGATAGACATTTGCGAAATATGTGAAAAACAAAACATTTGTACCATAGTAAGCGATAATGTTTGAGTGTCATACATCAAAATCCCAAAAATAATATGTGTTCAAGTAAATCCATGGCTCACAGGCCTAAAAAATGTAAAATGATAATCCTATGGATTACTCGACATGGTGCTCATGATAGCATGTTACTGCTCGTACTACACGAGTCAGCGGTTGATGGATCCGGTCTGATACCCCCACTGTGTGCCACTGATACTGGGGTGGGATGTCACCTACCCAGGCATAATTTGGGATACCTTTGGTCAATCCCTCAAGGTTCCGCATGATTTCCTCCTCATTATTGACTCCTTCTTGATAAGGAGCGATATCAAACTATCGAGCAATGCACCTAGCAATCAGGGAGATCTTGGTAGGTCGCTTTGGTCCCACATTTGCATTTGCAAAATTGAAATTTCATGAATGCATATATTTAAATAACAATAAAAAATAAAAAGTTAAAATGGTTTTTGCTTACCTCCATCATCATAATCTTCTCACTTTGGGAGTGTCATATCTGGATCGTCATGGAAATCAATACCGCTATAAGGCCAATCCTCTACTACAATCAATTGACATCTCAGCCATGAAAAGAAGGCGGGCTTATATGACATACGTTGGCCCTTAGTGATTCTAGGCATTATTTCACTCCAACGGACCATCCGTGGGTCTCGTGGAAATGACGGATTCACCTCAGAAAGTTGGTAGTGAAATAGTGAGATCCTCTCCAAAAAGAAGGTCACTAGAACATAATCATATCCAAACTACTTCAAGTTTCCTGCCTTGGATTGGGATAGATGGCACTTCATGTTTTTCTTCATGGCTTCTACCTAGTCAAAGATAGTCAATGCCGTACAGTCTATAGCATATTGAAACTTGGACTTATTGAACTCATACTGTGCCTGAGCCCCAACCACTCTGTTTATGTTCAAAAGCATCACTTTCAACACAAGATCCCGAACAATCATGATCTATATCTTGTCACTCTTTGATTTCAGTGCTTCCAAGAAATTTTCTACGAGCAACATGTTCACACTTGCCCCAATCTACAGATTGATTGGTTCCCCTCTTCAGGATAATCTAGTGCTGAAATAGACGTCAGAAGTTTCCAATTCTAGTTCTTGGTCTCGGATTACAAAAACTTCTTGATTGGCATCCCAAAGATTGATCAAATACTGCAGTAACATGGGTTGAGCCCAAAGACCTGGTGTGAGGAAGAATTTGAGGAGCCCATAGTTCCTCAAGGTATTTAAATAGTTTGGTTCTGCCAATGCCTATGTATCAATTACCTCGTGCTCATGTTCCTTCCAATCAACCATTTTTCATTGTGTTTTCCCTGTAAAAACCATAAAATCAAGTCAAAATTCATCCTTGGCTAAAGAAATTTAGTTCAAAGCAGAGAAATTTGGGCAAAAAATTGAAATTTTTGTGTTCACGGCGCTGGTGTGACTGTTTTAAAAATAGTAGCACCAACGTTGCACTTGACCTAGTTAATAACCCTCGATTGACGTGATTTTGTGCCTGGAAATCATGTCGACCGAGGGTGAAGTTTTTTTGCTAATTTCTCCTCCATAAATCCAAAAAATGGTTAAAAATAGGCAAAAAAAGCATAATAATGAAGCTAAGGGTCTCAGATCTTACGTGAAACTGATGGATCATCGAATGGCCTCCTAGATTTTCCGCAATCTAATCCTGAAAATCTAGGGCACAAATGGGTGAAAATTTCTCAACGCAAAGTAAAAAAGGAAAAATGGTAAAAATTATATACTTTTTCCCGCTTTTATTCAATTTTCATGAAATATTAGGGTTTAAAGGCATTTTTAATCTATTTTTACCTCAAGGATTGGATAATACATTTACCTTTTGTGCAACGACAGGTGACAGATTGCTAATGATGGTATTGGAGCTACGTTTAAGCTCTTTTCTTGACTTGTAAAACTCAAATGAAAAGATCGTCGAGTATTTTTCCATTTTGACTCGTTAAAGAGAATAAAAATGGGGGGTTCGTTTTCGAGCTCTTTTCCGACTCTTTAAACACGAAAAGATTATTGAGCTCTTGTCATTTTGAACTCATTAAAAGTTGTTTACTCAATATACTTTTACCCCTTCTTCATGTTGGGATAAACTATTTACGAAAAAGGTACTCCTTGACTGAAATGGTCAAGCGGTTCTCTCAAGTATAATTTTCTACCTTTTCAGGATTGAGAGACAAAAATGTACGAAAGGGACCATGTGGAGTTATCATTTCCGTTTCTTTTTCAAACTCTGTAAACATGAAAAAGATATCAAGTTACACCTTTTTCGAACTCGTTAAAACATTAAACGACATCGGATTCATTGCCATGACGAACATGAGCTTCTCCTTCCTAGGGCTCATTAATATTACTAGGTCAGATTCATTTGATGGACTTACAGTGCAAGCACATGTTATCCCCTTCAAGCTTGTGATTAAAAAATAATTGGGGTGCCTGCTAGAAATGGTGGGGGAAAATGGGAAATTCTATTAGCTATGTTAGCAACTCACTCTTGAACATGACACTTTTTTCTGTGTGCCGGGTTGGGATATCCTCACTTCATTGTTGAACTTCCTGGGTTGGGCCATTCATTATTTCCTTTCATTTGATCTCTGCCACGTCATCATGATCTCCGATCCTAAGGATCCAAAAGCTACCAAACTCGAGAGTCATGTCGCCGATATGTTCAAGAGTTGTCCTTCTGCAGTTACACTCTTTTTTGATTCTCTGTATCATCTAAAATCATTGCATCCCTTTATCTCGTGTCGATGATGTAGGATACATCATGGCCCTCCTTTGACATGGTCACTTCATGTCAACTTCAGCTCATTATCCAAGAAGCTGGCCGAGAGACACCCTTCTAGTACCTTAGATCTTACATGACATAATGGCAAGTTCTTCACACTCGATGACAAGTTCACATCATTGGCTTTCGATTGGGTGATTTCATGGGTGTTTGACTTCAGCTCCTTTATTCACATTCCATGGATTTTGCTGCTAGTACTTTGAGAGCCATTATCATTATTGGCGGTTCCTCACGTGCTTGTTAATGGTTCACATCATTCACTGATAATCAAGCGAATTTCTAGCATGTTCGACTTCAATACATTTATTCGCATGTTATAATGTGCACATCGATTTGGTCGTGTTGGAGCACAAGACCGTGGGCTCATATTACAAAAGTTCAAGTTGCAAGGTGATGTGACATGATCATGTTGATATACATGTCTCTTTCAGATGGATCGCTACGACCATACCATGAGTTGTCATATGTGATCCTTCTCGTTATTGGATGGCTATGACCATACCTTGGTTTCGATATGATCCTCCTTACTGGATGGTTGTGCCCATGCCTTGGATCCATTTACATGATCATTCTCTAGATGGATGCGTCCATAGGTCCACCATTCATGTATCATTTATCATAGTTTTCATTGATGTATATGTATCTATGCTTGCTTGCAGGTTTTCCGACGATGGACTTTGGTTCCCCACATCGACTTGTAAAGCATTTCACCCATCACTCTAGTTCAACCTTCATGGTTTAGGGAGCATTTGTTACACAAAATTTTGTCACTTTCCTTGCACTCCCCATCCCACAATCCTAGAGGACCTCTACAGTGAACCCTACATGATTTTTCATCATGACAAAACTCCCATTATTTCCCTTTTCATGAACATAACAATTCCCTTTTGTATCATTTCCCAAGGATCTTCTTTTTACCCCAGTTTACAAGACTAGCACTAATGGCCCATTCCCTCCTCGTACCAATTTGCAGAGATTGAAATCGGTCCTAGTGTTGTACGATGCAACTGAGTCTTTTTTGAGTGTCGCCGATCCTCTTTTGGCAATTTTTTTAAATATGGAGTCAAAGCTTCTAGGTCTAGAAGCTTCATAACGGATGCCAGGTAAATGGTTGGGCTGGATGGAGTCGAGGAAGTAAATTTGGGCTCCTTTCCCCTATTAAGATGGAATAAACCCAAGAGATAAGGCCTCTCCCATGATAAGAGGAACCATCTCCTCTCCATCCAAGCTATATAAACCCCTCCTTTTTACAAGCTAAACTTGTTTCAGTCTTAGTATTTTTTGGAGCTTGAATAACCAAAAATATATCATAGCTTGTGGCCTTCTAGTTTATGTTTGTGGAGGGAGAATAGTGTGTTTGGTTTGGTTTGAGACTAAAGGGAAGAAGCCTTAACTTCCATTATTGGGGCTATCCATCATATGCTAGCAGAGGTGTGGGAACCTAGATACGTCGGAGGAGACCAACAATGTCAAGGCATTGGTTGTAATCTCTTTCTGAACTTATACGAAAACAACTATTGATTGATTTCCTACATTGAGTGTTATCTTACAATTGATGGCTTAATATTCCTTGACCTTTTAAGTAGGTTGAATGCAATTTGTATGCTATCACATTTGTTGTTGTTGTTTGTTTGCTTATTTTAGGTATTCAAAGGAAGGAAACGAAAGATAGATGGAGTAAGGAAGCAGGATCATCACCAAGCGGAATATCGTTCTAAGTGGTGGGCCCTCTTATTTGATTCTAGGTTAAGGAAGTTTTCCATAGATTGTTTGTTTGTGGCTAGAACCGCTCTCTCAGGCTAGATGAATTGTCTTTATCCGCATCGATAATTTACATGCACCACAGGAAGCCTGAGCCATTTTTACCCCCTTGCATATGTTAGTCCTTTCAAACGGTGTGTGCATTGGATTTGCCACCTATAATAAGGTTGAATATGATGCAGTGATAGGTTTTCCAGTCGATGACCTTGCTCTCGCATCCTTCATCTTCATGTTCATTTAGATTTCTTGCTACTTGTCATGCAATTAAATGGTGTGTATCATGTGCATAACCAAGTCCTATTTAGAAAATATCTACGAGTGAAGCTATTAGTATGTGAATTTGAAACCATTACATTTAGTCATGTACCTAGAGCCCAAAATCACTATGTAGATACCATTGCAAACAACATTCTAGATTGGCATTTATCACATGTATACCTCAAAATATAACCACACAAATGGGGAACCATCATCGTCATATAAAATGCATAATCATATTATGTATCATAAAAGTGTTTGGAGCCATAACTCTAAATACATCCAACGTGCCCATAGCATGTTACCAAAATCACAATCAAAGGGACTCACATTTCCCTGCATCGAGTCACTATCTGACGGATCTCGCGCCAAAGGCTCTTCTCCATATACACATAGATTATGTATTGCCTGACTTGCCATCGCCATGCACTGCGTGATACCTTACCACTCTGAGGGAAGACCAGTGCACTCATCTGTGTGCCGATACTCTAAGTCGTGCCATCCGCACTCTGAAACCCCGATCAAGTCTACATCAAACCTACAATGCAAATCAGCAAGCAACACAGTATCCTCTAGAACCTGTTGTGATGATGATGTACCCCGATCTGCCACCCCAAGTGCTGCGGCTCAACGTGCATATCCTGCTGGCTTCACCAGTGTATGTCTGCATACAATATATTTCACACTTAGTACCATATACATGTGACATTAATATAAAATGCACCATAAAACATAGCAACTTAACACTTACTGTCTGGTCCCCATGCTCACCTAGGCAGAAGCGGCAAGTCAGGATCCCCCTGATAGTTCATCCCGCTATAAGGGTAGTCGTCAATGTAAAGAGGCATCTGGTCCCAGTGTGAAAAAAACTTGGGTTGGAACACCCGTCCGGCTTCCCCTCCTCCTCCTATCCACAATAGATGCCCTTTGTGGCACATCCTCGGATCCTGTGGGCCCCCATCCTAGATCTGTACATGAGGACTAATAATGGGTGTCTTCTCAAAGAAGAATGCACACAGTACTGTACCAAAAGCACATTCACAATTCATCTACCTCCTACAAAGACTCAATAGTCATTTCACTGATGATAGCATCATCTAGGCCCACCCATAGTAGGTCTTAGCCAGAACACTCTTAACCAATGTCATCTGTCCTCTAGTGATGTGGTGGAATGCTTGGCTACCCAAGACCCATAGCACAACCACGATAATAGCCTGTGTTTCTAACCTATCTAGATCCACAAGCGGAATATTTTTGCCCTTGACACGAACACCCCATCAACAATAGCGCTCCATGAACTTAGTAATGTTCCTCCCATGAGGTAACATCGAATGAATATCCCCCACCACTTTGAGGGGAGGAAGTCCTATCAAGAAGTAAATATCATGTAATGTGAGCTTGATCTTATGTCCCTAAATAACAAAGACCTCATGGTTTGGAGCCCAATAGCTCATAGTTCTCGATAGCAAGGGCTCACCTTCCCTCATAAGTAGATTCTCTACCAAATTGAGAACCCCAAAACGAGCCAATGCCCTTTGAACCACCTAATCCCCCATGGATCTCAAAGTAAAGAGTTTCCAAGTCTCGTCACAACAATTGATTTTTAGCTCTGCCATGTCTACAAAACACCACATGTCTTTTCAGTTCAGAATAGAAAATAACCAACCACACTGATCAACCTGCAACCCCCACTAGGCGAGCAGACCAACCCTTCCTCCAACCACAAATTGTAGTTTTTAGCCCAGAAAGTGTGAGCTCATAGGTTTCCAACTATTTCCTATGAATCAAATCACACTTCTGGACCCAGAAAGTGTGATGTAACTGTGAGCAAGGGCAAGGTTCTCTCAGGGAGCTGCTAGGTGCCAAAAACTAGGAAATAAACCATTAAAATTGAAGATATGAGTAAGGCCACCTACTTGAAAGTCACAAGTCCTCATTCCAATGGTTGGTTTTTCCACTACGATATCCACAATATTTAGGGCCTTTTCCTTCTCTCTAAATTCACCTCAGCTCTCTTAGCAAATTAATCCAAATTGGAGGGAAAACACCCTTTTATAGGAGACCCACAGTTTTTCTATCGCCCATTGCGACTAGACCATAGCTCAGTTTGATGAACTTTTAGCACTATTGGAAATATCTCACTGAGCTCTATAATGGGTCTTCCTTAGTTTTTGATGATTTGACACTTCACCAAGAAGCCTTTTTTCCAAGAAGGGTCACTTTGTCGCCTCTTAAAATAGAATTTCATCATAAAGTGACACTAGTACTTTGAGGTCCACCTCCTCTCAATACTTTTTGTACCATATGTCGATCTTTGTCATGAGTAACCATCACTTACTCATGTTTTAATGGTCCCCATTGGGCCTAATTTGTGTGGCAGCGTCATTGACTCGCCCTTGTTCAGAGCATCTGTGATGAGTCACCCTTGCATTCTTGGAGTCTATTTCATGTCCCATCACATCATGTCACAATATTCCATCAATATTTTCATATCATTCATCCTGTGTTGCCCATTTTGGCCTCCAGTCATACTGTCCCCATCCCCTCCGGAGTCGAGTCAGTTGCTGCCAAGTCAACCATGCACTTTATGCTCTGACAAGGGAAGTCATCTGTTCATCCCTCAGTCCCTTTCCCCATTAGCCCTGGTGTTATTCCATCAATCACATTACTATTTTCCCTCATGCTTTAGCTGAGGACCCTCATTGCCTCATCTATTGTGAGCCCTATTCCGTTGACATAAGCTCATTTATTGCAGAAGAATGACCTAGAGGGTGGTGTATCTCGGTTCCAACGTCCACTCTTGTTAGGAACCTTGGATTGAGAAGATGGTCTCATTATTTCCCTTTGACTTGGTCATTTCATGTTCATTATCCATACACTTGATGGTCCAGTGATGCAGCAAATTGTACTAGTGATTCTCGGGCATGTGTGAGATGTTTCAGACCTCATGAGAGGGTAGCCCTTTAAGTAGTCCCCCACATGCCCGGAAGCATACCTACTATGCTATAACCTCAGATGCAGTTCCACATAGTTGATGGTTTCATTTCCTACCAATCATAGTATTCATAGTATGGACGTCTCCTCTCGATGATCCATTCAGTTTTGCAAAACCCCTCCTTGTTCAATAGGGCTTCTTTGGTTGTTCTACCCTCCCTCCCATTTATTTTTTGAGGGAATGGGACTTGTTTCTCATGTACTCATATATTATTGTATTCAATCCTGGCTCACATTTTTACCAGGTGCATTATGTATATGGGACACATTGTATTATTTTTTGTCTCTGTTATGCCAAACTGTCATGTACCATTCAGCATGTACTTTATTGCTCAGTTTCATATTTATGGGTGAACCATTATTTTTGTAGTAAGTTATCTTGGCAGGTATGGGTATGCCTCCCATGCCTCATCGAGGTCTACTACCACAACAAAAAAGGAGACTTACATTAATCTCGCCCCCTCTATCACTATCCTCTCTCAGCTTCAACTTCATTGGTCTCTCTCTCTCTCTCTCCTTGACTCCCTTGTGTTGTCTAGTGATTGTGTCTTTACAATGTACTTCAGCCATATGTTTTGCTCCTAACACTCATACGTTGGGGGACAATTTGTTATCACCAAAAAATTGATCATCTAGCCTAATTTACTAGATGGATCAAAGTACACCATGTAAAGCCAATTTTACCATAGTAAAATTGCTTTCACTGTGAGAAATTACCTAATAAACCACCTTTATTAAGTAATTTATAGTTAAACCCATGAAGAATAATTAAATAAATCACTATTTATTCGATTTTATTCTAGGAATAATTAATTAAACCATTGTTTTATTATTATTTCTTGTTAAATTTGACCCAATCGTGAAAAATAAACAGATAAATCATTATTTATCTTATTTTTCTCTAAGAATAACTAATTAATCATTAATTAATTACTATTCTTTGTTAAGTTTGACTATATCCCTTAGGAATAATTAAATAAATCATTATTTGTTTATTATTCCTTAACTAATTCCTTGAGATAATAAATAAATAATTTATTTATTTATTATTTCTAAATAAAAGTTTAAATACTTTTTCCCTCCTAAACAAATATAATCAAATATTCCAAGTGGTAATTCCAAGAATGAGATCAATAATATTTTATTATTTCTCATTATTCGAGGATAACTCAATATTTTGTTATAAATAGGAGGTTTTTCCATTCATTATTCACTTTTGATTATTTTCATTGTTGCACTCACTGTTGTAACTTTGATTATTTTCATTGTTGCACACCATAGTTTTGCTGGGTTTATGCATTATAGAGGAGAGAGAATCTATAGAAGTTGAAAGCATTTGATGATTGCCGATAACCCATCCCATAGAGGGGGACTGGTAACATATATTTGTTCCCTTCATAGGTGTTATTATACAATTATTCTTTACATATCTGGCTTCCATTGGATAATTGGTGTTGTTATTCTTTCTTTCTTTGTTCAACTATGATCATAGCATAGATCAAAATTGTGGCAGGTTTTGTTTCTATCAATAGCGGCAGATCTACAATGTTTAGCAGTCATCTCTATTGTTGAGATTGTTTGTCATCCATGATCTTAAGTGGGTTCTTTTCGTACATCTTTGAGAAGAAAATACTACAACAACTAGTTGAACCTATGATTAAAAATAAATAAATAAATATTTAATATTAATTGATTAACACTGCTAAGGAAGAGATAGGCTTACAGATCCTTGGTCTAAGGGATCTTCCTTTCCTTGAGAGCATAACCTAGCCCTAATTTGATTATTAACAGTTAGTGAATGAGATAAGACTAGGGTAAAGCATGTTTTGTGCCATATGAAGTAATGGATCAACTTGAATTAAAGTCTAAAATCACCTCCAGCTAGAAGAAGCCATCTAATATAATTAAGTGATGCAACTTGTCAAGAGCTATAAGTTGGTAGAAGATATATGAGATTGGATTGGTTACAAAGAGAGGCAGGTAGTGCCTGTTCCCCTCTCCCTCTATTACATGAAGGAGACAACACAATGAAGAGGTAAGTCGAGCTCTCTCAGTTACACTAATAGACAGAGAGAATGATATGTATACACATATAACGAAGGAACACATGGGATTTGTTGAGTCACTCTAGTTTTCTATATCACTTTAACTCTCTATTGAGAGGCATTCAATATTGATTTTCTATAGTGTGTATTTATGGGGCATGGTATAATTGACTAGGTAGTGTTGGAGTTGGTTATTAAGCTTATAACATGACTTGATACTTTCTGACCTTGGGTTTGTGATCTGTGACCCTGGGTGCCAATCCTTGTGACTATGTTTAAGACCGTGGAGTTCCTTGTATAAACCTATGTGGTATGTATGAAGCTCAATGAATGACCAAAACCATGGTGTAAATTTCCCTTATGTAAGCATTTCCTTAGACTCTCGATTGGCTTAGGGGTGGTCAGTTGTACGAAAGTTTGTAGTGTAGCTGGCCTATGGTTGGGTGGAGAGTGGAAGTCCCTCCTCGAGCTTCTAGCTAATCTAACTCACTAAGATAAGAATGATGAGTTATGCATATATGGTTTCTAAATGATGATTATGCTTAACATGATAGTAACTAATATATGATTATGTATGTTTCAAGATTGAATTCATGAATCTTTGTATATTTCTAGTTGGCTCTCCATCTTAATTTTCTATGGTGGTAATGAATTCTTGAATGTTCTATTGAATGCTATTTTTTTGAATTGCAGGATAAATTACATGATTGTAACAAATCATTTGAATTCATTCAGTTAACCTATGAATTTATGATCTCTTAGTTATTTTAAATGTTTATGATTTCGGAAACTTACTTCTATACTCAATATTGTTAGTTTTCTTACATTTTTTGAGATTTATTTAAGTGTTAGAGGTTAATTAAATACCTAGGCAGAACTGATGGTCACTTAGAATATGGGTGGTGTGATAAATTATATGAGCTTATGGATGCACACACCCACACATAGATATTGTATTTTTATGAGACACTGTTCAAACAAAATCTTTACCCTTATTGTGTAAACATGTAGTTGGCATGTATTCTTGATAAGAATTGAAAATTTGTATCTGACTAAAGAAACTATTTAATCTACAATAAATAGCCAGGCTAGAGTGCTTGGACTAGTGTAGTTTGGCCTTTGGAGCCATGCCTTTTTTTTTTTGTATCTAATGAAAGTTAAGTCCTAGTGATTCTCTTTTTATTACTCTAGACATGGCTCAATACCTATGAAGGTTATTCTCAGGATATATGGGAAACTAAGATCTATTTTCATCTTTGAACTCTTTTGGACATGGCATAACATATTTAATAGCCTATTCTTTAGACTTGATTCTTATCTCAGTAACTTGGTGTCTCTATAGAGACACTTGTTCTTCAAGAAATCTTGGTAAATTCCCTTGAGTTTACTTCTTTGCAAACTTTAGCGGTGATATGAAACTCATTACGGATCGAGTTCCCCACTTAATGTACTTTGTATCTAGGCCAAATAGTTTCTCATCTCCCAAGTGACATTTTTATTTGAATACTTAAGGGGGTGGATTTAACATCTCATTCATGGATGTATCCAATGATATGGGAATCCAGATAGAAAATGCATGAACTCATTTGAAATAGTTTGGATTTAGTTTAGACTAGAGTTAGTGATAAGTGTAATTTATAGCTGAATATTTGAGGTGGGCCCAACATTGGCATTTCACTTCTTCAAGGAACAAATTTTCTCATGATTTCGAAACTGCATCAGGGATCTGGAGGATCTAGATGTGGAGGAGGCTATGTTCATTTTAGATGTCTTCGATAAGGTATTGACCAATTTTTTATTTTTTTATTTTTGCAGAATATCCAGGGAATAAAGATATGGGGCTGATAAGAATTGCGCCCTTCTATAGCCCCATATATCCTAAGGTCGATGGTGTGTCAATGGTGGATAATGGCATGAACACCTGGATTTCTCTATGCCTAGATACAACATAAATTTTCTACAAAGTATAATGTAAGAGACTATGGTGGACCCCACAACCTATGTTGATGCGACAGTGCCACGTGGTCCTAATAAAAACCACATGATGGCCATGTAGGAACTCAATGAGGATGTGGACCTCATGTTATGTTGATGTCACAGTGTCACATAGGAAAAACATGAGCCATGGGGCAAATCATTACTCATGTGGCCACATATAACTAGTTAAACTTTAAATGGACATAACTTTCAACCCTAGAGTCAGACTTAGACAAATTTATATGATTGGAAAACTCTCAATAGAGCTGAATGCAATGATGGTACTTGATTTGTGTTTTGATGAAGTTGAAAGAAAATTATTTCTATAACACCATCTTCATAAAAAATCTTAGAGTTCAGGTTAAAGTCATTGGTAACACCTTTCATAACCCAAGAAGGTACAAGAGGGTGGGAGAGAGTGTTATATAAGCAATTTTTTTCATTTCTTAAATCCAATCATAAAAACATAATGTGGTTTACCTTTTTCTACCGATAGGAAAGTTAGATCAATGACAAAACTAAGTATTTTAAGAATCCAAAACTTGAAAAACTATTTAGATATCAAATTACACCATGTCTGTTGTGAGGCATATAGCCCTATGAACTAAAAATAGAAGAGAAACATGTAAAATGAGTAAAAGGAAAGTAAATAGAAACCATTGTGTAGTCTTTGGGGAGTCTGATTCCTCTCTTACAATTGTTTTTTGTTGCTTCCTAGTGAGAATATTGGGTATGCAGGGAGGCCCAAATGAACATCAATCTAGTGCAACCGTCTATCCAAACCATGCATAGAGAACTAAGTTCACCAAGAATAGGGAGGATCTCCTCCTTATCTTCATTACAATGTAGAACAACCCTCCCCAACATCATGTTTATGTGCTAATAAATATCCACATTGTTCATATACTAAAACAAGCATGGTACAACCACAAGTGTGCCCAACATCACCCAATTAGTGATTTTTCTTGCCACCTAAATATTAGTTAAGTAGCCACATTCACTTGCAATTTCCCTTTCAGCCTAGGTAATTTCATGAGCATATGAGATTAGAAGAGACTTGAAACATTTTTTTCTAGCCTAATTATACATTGACTCCAGATACTTACCTATATATATAGATATGGAAAAAATTTGAGGTGAAATCTTGATTTGTGTTATTTAAACTGGTTTTTGACTATATATATGGATTCAACACCTTGAAAAACCCCATGGCACTTCCATTGTGCAGGGGTATTAATAATCCATTGTATTGACCCATGGTATTCATGTCTAATATAACCTATTTCAAGGGGAAATTAAACTAGCTTAAATCCATCTTAGTTTGATATTAGCATTGATTATTTGTGTGGATATGTTAAGAGGTGGGAGAATATTAGCAAAAACTTAATTATCACATTTTATCTAATATTTTGGCCTACCTCTGTCCACCTTTTACTAGGTTATATTGGGTAAAATATAATATTATAATATTACATTTTACCCAATATTAGGTAAAATGTAATAACGTTAAATTTTAATTAGTATTTGTATTTTCCTCCACCCTAGCCACTTTTTATTGGGTGGGGTAGTAATAAATATTGTAAGATTATATTTTGCTCAAGATTTCCCTCACCTAATTCGTTTTTTATTAAAAAAATTCTTTATATTTGAGGTTCATAACTAAACTTAACTCCTATGTAAACATTTGATCCCGATATGCTAGAGATGTTGTAATCTTTAATATTTGACTTGGTAAAAATAAAATAAAAAAACATAAAATTAATAATTACATTTATATTTATAATTATAATTAATAAGTAAACCAACCTAGAACCATGTTAACTCTAGATCTACGAAGCTCCTAGATGCAAACCACTTTTAAAGTGTAAAGATATTTGATTCCTCTGGGTGCTTGGTAGATCAAAAGTTAGGATGGTTATTTATTTTTATATATTATTATTTTTTTGACATTTTAGTGGTGGAAATAATTAAAAGAAAAAGGAAAAACAAATTGAAATAAAGAAATCAAATTTAAAAAAAAAGAAATAAAATGAAAAAATGGTTAAGGAAAAACATATGAGTAGTGGACTTTTTTTTCTTATATTAAAGTTTTATTTTTGTGACATTTCGTGGGTAGAAAGAATTAAAAAAACAAGAAAAGACAAATTGAAATAAAGACATCAAATTTAAAAGGCAATAAAAATGAAAAAAATATTAAGAAAATATCCTACCACTAGTAGAATAAGGTGTTTTAATTGTCTTTTTCTAATGTATGAATATTTTTTATCATTATATATATTTATGTATATAATATAGTATTAAGAATATTACATAATAATTAATCTCTTTAGATTTTACAATATTAATAAATAGTACTATTATTATCCAATTTTAAAGTTTAAATATTGATAAGACTCTTTTGTTTATGAGACAAGTTTTAAATATTTCTCTTAATCATTAAGCCCACTCAAACTAATAACTAATATATAAAAATGATATAAATATTAATTATTATCATAGTTTCACAATATTAATTTACAAATTATAATTATTTATCTCAATTAATTTTAAAAATATTGAATAGCTTTTTAAAATATTAAAATTTTTCAATAGACATATTTTTAAATTTTATAAACCCATTAATCTTTTTTCCTATTTAATTATCTTTAAAAAAATTCAATTATATGCTTAGTTATATTACGTTTACCTACTTGTTATGTAATTTCTCACTCTATATATATATATAAATATAAATATAAATTTTTAAGGCACATTTCAAAAAGCAATAGCTTGTGAACCTCTCGTGACACTAGCAAAGAATATTAGGCAACAATTACATAAGTTGTCTTTTAGTTTTGAATTTTTCATATTAACTAAATTACAAAAGGGACGTTACACAATTTGAGAAATTTGAACAATACTTTGAACATGGAAAAAATCATTTAAAAATAGTATACTTTCCTTTTAATATTAGTTAACTTTTAGATTTTTCTGCATATAAGTTATATATATCTTAATCTATTTTTTTTGCCTGCAGTTTTTCATTTCAGTTTTTCATTTCATTTTTTCTTTTTTAAATTGGGAATTTTTTTGTTTTTCTTGCTTTTTCTTTTTTATTCTTAATTTTTCCAACCAGAGTGATTTTTTCTCCAAAGCCCTTGCTTTTCGTTGTGAAAAATCTACAGAGATTTTGTACCCTAATTATCCAAATCAAGTGCCACTTTCCATATTCGCACAGCACTAGGGACGAATATATATGACATGTCCTGCTGGTCATTTGTTTTGTCAATTACTTCTAAATATGGGGTTCAAAATCTCCAAAAACCTCAGTCTCTCAATATTACTATGCATTGTTAGCCTACTTCTCTCTACAGATTTCTCAACAGGAAAACAATTAAGCACCAATTTTGACCAAAGGCCAGTAGTAGATCGTTTTCAAAAATCTTTGGATCTTGATGATGGTGGTGCAGTTTTTAGCGTGGATAGCTATGGAGCCAAGGGAGATGGTTCTTCGGACGACAGTCAGGTAAAATAATTAAAAACTTTCTGTCTTGAGAATGAATCATATTAATTGGTTTGAATCTATTAAATTTTAATAATGTGATTAATCTCAAAGACATTCTCACTTATAATATGAATCACAATAATCTAATCTGAAATCTTATCTGTTATTATTATTTTTTTCTAAATTAATTTGTTTATCATACAAAACTGTTTTTCCCGAATTAAAAATAATTTGTTTAATGAAAATAAAATAAATTAATCTAAATAATGGTGACAAAATAAATTAACTTATATTTACAAATAATAACCCATAATAACCGTCCTCATAATTGCATTATGTTGATCAGGCCTTCCTCGCTGCTTGGAATGCAACGTGCGCGGCCAGTTCGGGTTCTGTTTTTATGGTTCCAGAGGGAAAAAAATACCTTGTTGGACCCATCATTTTGAGTGGTCCTTGCAAGGGTGATAATTTGTTTGCCCAGGTAATTGTCTAGGTTTTTCTCATTCTGCAGTATACATTTTCGTAGTTGCATACATAAACATTTTATTTTAAATGTATACTCATAAAATATCAATGAATATGTAACAGATATCCGGAAGCGTTGTTGCCCCAGCTGATCCCTCTACTTGGAATTCCCCATACGCCAGTGGGTGGCTTAGATTCTCCACGGTGCAAGGATTAACTATCCAGGGCAGCGGCATTATCGACGGGTCAGGCCAGAAATGGTGGGAGTGCAAGAGGGACCAAGTAAGAAGATATTGTCTCGCAAATTAAGTATTTGTCTTTGTAACTTAATTTCCCAGCCATTTTAATGTATCTGTTCTGTTTTTTTGTTTTTTATTTATAAGGAGAAATTTACTTACATTTTATATTTTAAATAATAAAAAATTTGTAATAAATGAGTAAGGATAGCTATTATTAATTATTAACACAATTATATTTAATATGTAAATGTGATGAATATAAATTACATTTTTCAATTTTTTTTAAATGGATGATATTTGTTAATTTATATGGTAATTTTATAATTATATTAGATAAATGTGAGAAGGAATAGAGTTACACAAAGTTAATTTGAGAATTTGCATAGTAATTTCAAAATTATATTAAATAAGTGTGACATTGTAAATGGGCATATGCTTAATGAATACAGAGTTGATGATATCATTTGTGGCCAAGACTATTTTGAGAGAGACATTTTGATTTTTTTTTGTCTTTTTTCATAACCTAATCTTTTATGAGGATTTTTTGTACATTTTTTTTGCTTTTTCATAACTTATGTTTTTACTAGGATTTTTTTGTACTCTTTTTGTCTACTTTTGTTTTGTTTGTGAGTAATCTTTTATGACAATCCCATAGTGATGTACTGATGACATATCAGTGGTAGGATTTTGTTTATACTCTGGAGCTAACAATTGACCTAAGTAAATTGGGCAAGACCTGTAATAGATGTATGCCAATGTAAAACAATCTTCATTTCTAATGATGACATGTTTCTTTTCTTCTCAAAAAAAGCAAAAGAAAATGTGTGACATAGTAAATATAAATTTAGATATAAAATGTAGTTAACATTGAAATTTCATCCATTAATATAAAAGAAACTAGGAGTATCTTTCATTTATGACCATAAAATAAATAAATAGATTAAAAGAATGATTAACATACCAATTAATAAAAGAGAAATCTATCAATCTAATTATTACAATTTGACAATGTAAATTGGCTTATAGTCATTATTCATCTAAAAATAAGCTTATTAATGAATTATAAATAAACAAAATAAATAAATAAATAACTTTAAATTTTGTATGATAAAATTAAGTTCTTAACCAACCAAAAAATTGTTTAATTCTAATTAATATTATATAAAAACATATCAAAATAAAATGAATCATTTTACTGTTAATTTTATTTTATTAGTTTGGATTATAAAGTTTATGCAATGCTTTAAAACAATCAACTTAGTCATAGAATGTTAAGTCTATAAAGACATACATACTTTACACATACTTTTAACCATTGAGCCCACTCAAACTATATTAAAAATAGAAGATATATTAATTGACATATCTTAATAATTGATACTTATTCATATTGACCATTTAATATATATATAGAGAGAGAGATGTATATATATACACATTTTGAAATGTATTTTTTATTAGAAAATTTTCAAAAAAATTCACATAATTATTTTAGTGATTTTAATGATTTGAACCATCCACTATGATTCATGATCACCACAGTTTAGTTCAAAACTCATGATTTTTGTGAAAAAATTCTAATATACACCATATGAATCAAAAACCTCAATTCAAAAATATACCTTTTTCATTTTCTATATATACTTACTTAAAAAGTGATTTTACTATTAACATTCATTTTATTTGTGTGTACCACAGACCTGTGAAAGCCTCCCATCGGTAAGCTTGCCAAAACATTCCTCCTCTACTTTCGTGATTTTATTATAGAAGTAAAAGTAATGCTTTAACTTCGTAGCTTTTTCTGCTTTGCTTAGATTGACATGTTTACAGGCATTTGTGATCGCTTCTAGCGAAAATGTATATATGAAGGATTTGAAGATCCAGAACAGTCCACAGGTCCATGTTGAAATAACTATTTCATCTAATGTTCAACTCGAACACTTGCAAATTGTTGCGCCGGGACAGAGTCCTAACACCGATGGAATTCACGTGTCTGCCTCCCAAAATGTAACGATTCAGGATTGCTCAACCGGAACAGGTTGCTATAACTAATTCTTTTCTCTTTCCAGAAAAATATAAACCATACTGTAATAATGAAAATCTTATCAAACTCTGCAGGTGACGATTGTGTTTCGATAGTTACAGGAAGCTCAGATATTCATATCAATAACCTAACTTGTGGACCCGGACACGGAATAAGGTAACGATACGCTCCAGCTTAATAACGAAAGTATATCGTTGATAGCAAGAAAATGTTAAAGATGTTTTTGTATTAGCAGCATTGGAAGCCTTGGCAAGGATAATTCCAAAAACACTGTTTCAAACGTGGTTGTTAATGGAGCTTCTATCACTGGGACAGAAAATGGTGTACGCATTAAAACATGGCAGGTAATTGGGATCTGAACTTCTAGGTACTGATCACAGTGCCTCTGATGTATTATACGTTTACAATAGAAGAATCTCAACTTCTTATTGATGTAATTTTTCTAGGTGTGTAGAATTTTTAACTACTATTTTTTTGGGCGTTTTTATGTTCATGGAAGATTATGGGAATTAAAATCTGATAATTAAGAGAAATGTTAATTGTGTGAGGATAATGAGATTTTTGAATTTAGGTTTTCCTGATTTATATTATATTAAGAGAGTTTTTTCTGTAGAAATTATATAGAAGAAATTTTTCGGGACAAGTTTCAACTAGCTATTGCGGTTCATCTGAGGACCAGATAAAAATACAAATCATAGCACAGAGTTAAATAGAATGTGATGTAGAGAACAACAGATCATATATATAATGGCTAGTTTACCAAAAATAATATTTTAATAATAACAATCCTATAACAGCTATATAGTCAGTTATTCATAAACTAGCTGTTATAAGATTTTTATTATTAAAATATTATTTTTCATAAACTAATCAATATATGATTTTTTGGTGTTTACATCACATTCTATTTAAGAAAATGCTATGATCTAGATCTTCATCTAGTCTTAATGATAAATCACACTGTTTTGAAACTAGTTGGTAAAAATTTCCGAAATCTTAATGTAATAATAAAATTCTCAGATATTTCCAAAATCTACCATCGTCCATAACGCTTTATGTTGCCTATTGTTTGAAAAACTCAACACAATTGCACCAACCAGATGAAGAAATGTAAATTCCTGCACATTCAAATTCTGAATCTCTTACATTGTTGATACAGGGTGGTTCTGGATATGTACGACAAGTCGTTTTCCAAAATGTCAAGATGACTAATGTGTCGAATCCCATTATCATTGACCAATATTATTGTGCTCCTTCAAAGTCATGCCAAAATCAGGTCAGTACAGTATCCCTATTGTTTAATAATATGTTCGATCCCCATTTTCTTCAAATACTTGGAAATTCGGTAACAACTTACCATTCGGCCCCCTCGTTTTTGTTGTGTTGATTATAGACTTCGGCTGTTCGTATTAGCGACGTGAGATACACAAACATCACCGGCACTTCGGCAACGCAAGCAGCAATAGAACTTAAGTGTAGCGCTACTGTTCCATGTACAGATATTGTGCTGCAGGATATAAACCTTACCTTGAACAGCGGAGACAATGCCACATCTTTCTTAGATAACGCGCAAGGTTCTAGCGCTGGCCAAGTCATTCCCCCCGTTAATTTCTCATCATCCTCCTTGTAGTTTTAAATTGATTTATTACTTGAAAATTATCCCTTCATTGACCCTCTAAAACCATCCAACTTTCTGAATTGCTACTGTAAACGAATACAAATAAAAAGGAAATATTTATGAAATTTGCTTCAATGGTCACATTCCACCTCAAGCCTAGACCACGGTGACAACTCCTGTTTTTGGGAAATCATTGTTTTAAATCTTGTTTTCCGTTGAAAGTTGAAATAACTGTACCCGACCGCGGTCAGATTCAAGTGCGTTGTAGTTTTTTAAAAGAAAAATAGGCTTTCTATTATATTATAAAAGAGGAGCATTTTTATATCCATGAACAGTAATGTCTGTTTGATTGTTAAATATTTTGTGAGGAGCATCTATGTTCATCTGATTGTCAAATATTTTGTGAGAGCATTTATGTTCGTCTGAATTGTCAAATATTTGCTAAATAAACCATTGAAATAAATGGTACAATAAAAATATATGTGAATACATAGGTTTGGTTTTTGTTCATCTAAAATATGCAAAACTTATTAAAAAACTAAAAACTTATTAAAAAACATTAGAAAGAATAGTGAATCTGTTTTAATAGATTTAAATAAATATTTTTTCAAAAATATTATCATAAAAAAATATGCTTTCAGCAAATCAAATAAAAAAATGTGATATTTAAGAGATAAGAATGCTACCAAAATCAATTCTAAAATCTTGATGGGAGAAAGGAAAAACACAATCTCTCCCTAAA
>APFE031660114.1:0-10435 GCA_000404065.3 Pinus taeda
AATTTATCTTAATTTTATTTTAATATGACTAACCTAGATCCATCTTAAGGTCTCATCTACCTAAGAGAGGGATCAAATCTCCTTTCACTTTAATACGTTTATATCTAAGGATATTTGATCACTCTCTCCTCTTGGTAGATCGAACATTAAGATGGATCTAGACTAGTTGTATCTACGTGTCTCTTTCTTATTCCCTCACTCTATATTACCCCCAAACATACACACTCTCTCTACATATCTATATTTCTCTCCCTCCCTCTTCCTCTCACTCTCTATCTATTCCCCTTCTCTCTCTCTCTTCGCTCCTACTCTCCTATATCCCTCACTCACTCTCCATATCTCCTTTGCCACTCCCTATATATAGCCACATTTCTCCCTCTATGTAATTTTTCTTCCCTCCCTCTCTCCCCCCTCCAACTCCGTATCTCTCTCCCTCTCTTTCTTTCCTTCTCTATCTTCCCTCTAACTAAATCACTATCTCCCTCCCTATCTCCTCCTCTCTTTCCCCTATATCTATGTGTCTCCCTCCACTCTTCTGTCTCTTCCCTCTCCTATTTGGCTCTCTCTCTCCATTTCTCCCTTGTCACTTCCTCTCTCTCTCTCCACCTCTATCTCTTTGCCTTTTATCTTTTCCCCGTGTCTCTCCCCATCTAGTTCCATCTATATTTCTCTCCCTTTCTATTTCTCTCTTCCTTCCTCTCTCTCCATCTCTCTCCCCATTACTCTCTCTCTCCCCATCTCTCTCTACCCTCAAGCTTTGTGAGTATCCCTCCCTTGTTAAATTTGATCCCATTGTATTATGTCTAAGAAAGTATATAAATTAAATAAACTGAAGTGGTTGTAAAATATTGAACTTCTATTTTAAATCAATCATGTAAAAAAAATATACAATAATGAAATACTTAAAAGAATCATGCACTATATTTCCTCTATTATTCTTTGTCACTTTTCTTGCTCTCATCCCTTGGATTGTTAGTTAAAATGGATAATGGATATATGTTTGTTGTTAGTAATATTATTTATGTTATATCAATTTCAAGTATAAAAGTATGCTCAATTTTAATTTTATTAAAACTTTGATTTAATCTCTATGGTAATATTTTTAGTATTAGTGAGGACAAAAGTTTTAGATATATCTCTAAAGTAATTATAAAATTTTTACTTCTATATTTAATTAAAAAATGTTATAAAATGAAATCGAAAATAAAATATTTATGATTTTTTTTTATTTTTAAATAAGTGAATGTTTGTGTTCATGGTGTATTGACAAGATATGGTATTGGCCCATGGTATTATCACCAATCATATTTACAAGTTAATAAGGCGGTGAATATTGTTATGAAATATTTTTATTGTTAAATAACTTATGATTTTTAGTCACTTGGTATTGATAAGAAATGGTACTGGCCATTGGTATTATAACAAATCCTATTAACAAGTTCATAATATCAACGACAAAGTGGGTTTGAATATCCATCTTTAAGAATGTTGGCATATATTTTGATGCTAAAATAAGTTATGTTTTTTGGGGATAATGTATTGATAAGCCATGGTAGCCATGGTATTGTCTTAATTACAAGTTAATAATATCCATGGTAAATTGGAGGTGAATATCCATCGTTAAAAATCTTGTGATAATGTTATAAATATTTTGATTGTTAAGTAAGCTATGTTTTTTTTCGCATGTGTTATTGATAATCCATGCTATTGTGACAAACTATATTTACAATTTAATAATATCCATGTTAAAGTGGGGGAGTGAATATCCATGGTTAAGAATCTTGTTATATTGTTATAAAATATGAAATAGGTTATGGTTTTTGTGCATGTGGTATTGATAAACATTGCTATTGGGCCATGGTATTGTAACAAATATATTTCCAAGTTATTAATAGAATAAAAATATAACAAATTGAATTTCATTATTTTTATTTCTTTAACTTATCTAACATATAAATTATTACACTCATCCTCCATGTCATTTTTAACTTTTTATTATTTGTTAAATGAATAAACATTTAAAATTGTTTACATACTTAATTACACCTAGAGATCTACCAAATACTTTGTTGTAGAGCACCTCTCAGCTCAATTAATATAAATTTATTATATTTTTTAATTTAAAAAATTCAAACTCTTCCAAATTTAAATATATCCTATTAAATTATTAATTATATTATATTTACTTACATTATGGCTACACTTCTCCCCTACTTGGGTTGTACAAACCCTCTAGACTCAATTATTACTACAATTATGAAATGCACTCAATTGACTAAATCTAGACACTCTATTCAAAGATATTTTATCCAGAAACAATGCAACTATCCCCAAAAATCCCTAAAACAATTAATTTTAAATAACATATAACATATAATTAATTGTTATTATTTAATAGTTGGGTTGGGAATTTAAGGTCTGAGGTTTATATATTATATTGATCACTTGATCTTGCTCTTTATGGTGGTCCTCATGATGAACCTAGATCTAGGTTGGACCTAAATCTAGGCTGGAAAGGGGTAAACCCTTTGCTCTATATGTGATTTATATGTGATTTCTAGGGAAAATGTGAGCATTATAACATATAACTCTATTTCATTGAATCCAAATTGGATGATTATTTTAATAGAAAATTGGTTATTTTCATTTTTCTTCATAATGTAAACAAACAAGTTATATAATTGTTATTGTTTTTCCTCTAAATATGCCCGAAGAAAAAAAAAAAAAAAAAAAAAAAAAAAAAAAAAAAAAAAAAAAAAACACAAAAAACAACAAAAAAAACAAAAAGCAAAAAAAAAACAAAACTTCCATTTTATATCCATAAAAGAGCTATAATATGACTTTTAGTAATTGACATTCCTTGTATTTAATGACAATTAATATGAAATCTTTAAAATTCATAATATGCCAAGAAATAAAGCCATATACAATACAAGAATATAGAAAATAACCCATAAGTCACTAGAGCACCATCAAATACTCATATTAAGGAAGGAATCGGTAGAGAAAACATGGTTGGGACGACAAACAACATTGAGATTATCAAATAAAACTATATCTATTTGTAATTATATTTTGTTAAAATATTCTTACTGGTTTACAAAAATTACCCTTTATTGTTATTTGTTTTTTTAAATACTTTATAATCTTATTTATTACCCATCAACTACTAGGTGGACCTATTCCATTCCATGTTTAAGAACAAATTACATTTATTATCTTCTTATATATCTCCCTAAACAACTGGTAACTACATTAAAAAATAAGAGGCTTTACCTACTTTATTGGGAGGTTGTTTGCAATAACAACTCAATATCATCATCCACATTTATGTGGTTTTAAATTATTAATAATAATATTCAAAAAACATATTTTAAAAAATCACTCCAACACCTATAGAACTAAATACTCAATATAATATTAACTAAATATTAATTTTTGGATAGTCAGAAATACCCAAAAGTAACAAATTTCAGATGTTATTTGGATCCTCATTCCCATTTAGAACCAAAGGGGTCTCCACTTGCACACTATAAAAAGAGTTGGGCCTATGGACAATTCTTAAGATTCAGTTCTGTAGCAAGTAATTTCTGTGTAACAGAGACAAAGATTAAGCCTTGCCTGTGATATATACAGATTAATAATGGCCATCACTGTATAGTGTCATCCATTTTCCACTGGAACCACTATGATTCTCTGTTTCTTAAATGAGATGCAACTTGAATACGAGTTCATGGTGGTCACTCACAAGAAAAGGAAATATCTTGATCTCAACCTGAGTAGAAGCATAGTTATTTTCATATCATCTCTCTCACTTTAAGCTGGGACTATTCACAATAACCATTTTAGTTATGTCGCTTAACTTTTGTGCAACAACCATCTGGGAAAGTACCCATTGTGGTCGAAGATGGGCATGTCACCTTACTAGGTAAGTCACTAGGATGGGCGTGCATCATCTAAGTTTAAGTTTATTTAAATTATCATCTCATGTAAGTTTATTTTATTTTATTATTATTTAATTTAAGTTTAAGTTTACACAGTGCCTCAAGTTAATGGTGGCTATAGCGAATATATTTGCTCTGATGATGAATTTTAGTAGTGGGTTTTAAAGTTTGATACCAAATAGCTGATAGAAGTTTGATTTCACAAATTGTGAGTTCACCTTTCTCATCATGATAATGTTATCATATGTGAATTTTTTTAGTGTACGTAGAGTTGAGGTATTGGCCTCTTCTGTGAGTCATATGGTTAAGTTGACACTAATTGTTATCAGTTAAATATTTTTTTGAGACTTTAAAAAAAAAACTATTTACCCTTTACCCTTATTTTAATTGTTATATTTCATCTGCATGTAAAAGTCTTATAGAAATTTTTCATGGGTCTTGAATAATAGCCCCCAAAGACATCCCCAAATATCTGGCCAAAAAGTACAAGGGGCATGGCACCCATCTCCTAGGAAACTCGCCCACAGAGCAAGTCTTGGTGGAGGAGTGTTGCGAAGTGGCAGGAGAATTCAACTCCCATGTATTCAACCTATTCCGTCAAATTGTGGTGTACCCATTCGGGGGACACCCCACAGATGAGGTCACTGTGGAATACTGCATTGTGAAGCTAAACGAATCGCTTAACCATTATGAGAAAAAGCTTTAGCAGAGCAAATACCTAGCGGGAGAGTGTTTTAGCTTGGCAGATCTACAACATTTGCCATGGACACACTACCTGTTGACCGTTTGCAACAAGGGTGACCTACTCTAGTCGCGGAGGCATGTGAGAAGATGGTGGGAAGACATCTCTTCTCACCCTACATGGAAGAAAGTTGTACAAAACATGGAGCAAGGGAAAGGGGCCAGTACACCTGGAGAAGGTTTCTCCTTGGAATACCCAGAAGCTGAAGCTGAAGCTGCGAGTGCAAGAAAGGTGGTGGCCATTGAAATTGAAGAAGGGGAGGCTTCTGCAAGGAGAGAAGGTGTGAGTATGGGTGCCCCATGTGGGGCATGCAAATTCTTAAGGAGGAAATGCGGGGGTGGGTGTGTGTTTGCACCACATTTTAGTGTCGACCACACAGGAGCTACCCATTTCAAAACGGTTCACCAAATTTTTGGTGCTGCCAATTTGAGAAAGCTTCTCTCAAATATTCCGTAGGAGAGGCGTCAGGTGGCGATGCAGAGTATCTTGTTTGAAGCCCAAGAAAGGATCATTGATCCTACCCATGGATGCATGTTAAGAGTAAGACAGCTGCAACAGGAGGTGAGTTGCAATTAAATAGGTTTTCAATTGGATTTTGATTTTTAGTAGGTATTTAATTGGATTTTGATTGGATAATAATGCAAAATGATGATGTTAGTGAAGTTAAATGAGTTGAGGGCAACAGTACGGCTCATGAAACACCCAGAAGATGAAGTTAAAGCTGAAGCTGCGGGTGCAAGAATGGTGGTGGCTGTTGAAATTGAAGAAGGGGAGGCTTCTGCAAGGAGAGAAGGTGTGGGTAGTGATGCCCCCTGTGGGGCATGCAAGTTCTTAGGGAGGAAATGCAGGGGTGGGTGTGTGTTTGCACCCCATTTTAGTGTGGACCACATAGGAGCTACTGATTTCGAAATGGTACACAGAATATTTGGGGCTGCCAATTTGACAAAGCTTCTCTCAAATATTCCACAGGAGAGGTGTCAAGAGGCGATGCAGAGTATCTGGTTTGAAGTTGAAGCAAGGATCATTGATCCTACCAATGGATGCACGTTAACAGTAAAAGCCATGGAGCGGCAGCTACAGCAGTAGGTGAGTTGCAATTAAATAGGTTTTAAATTGGATTTCAATTTTTAGTAGGTTTTCTTTTACTTTTTACTTTTGAAATTTAGGTTTTCAATCTTGGTTGGTTTGTTGGTGCAGGAAGATGAGTTAAGGGCACAAGTACAGCTCATGAGGGGACTTGTAAATTCTGGAGGCCGTTGTTATCCACCACAACAAATGGAAATGGAAATGTTTCAGCATGCGACGCCGCAACAAATGGAAATGGAAATGTTTCAGCATGCGACACCGCAACAAATGGATGGAAATGGAAATGTTTTAGCATGTGACGCAACAACAAATGGAAATGGAAATGTTTCAGCATGCAGTCTATGCATCTGGGTTGGTGGGCAGTTCATCCAACAACAATAACAATTTGTTGGACAATTCATCTGGTGACGCAGTTGAAATGCTGCAGCAGCAGTCCATTTATGATATGGTTCCATCAAATCCCTCTCATTTTGCACATGTAGGTTAAAAGGATGAGCGAAGAATATTCTTCACTGTTGATGGAGGATAAAATTAATGCAGTTTCGCAGCTAATCTCTTTCAACTATATGTTCGATTTTCATGTTCTAGCTTTGATTTTTTTTTTTTTCTATTATCGATAGCGGAAATGAAATATATATCGTTAATTTCATAATTGATTTTTACATATATAAGATAAGTGGTAGATTTTTAAAGAAAATAACACTGTTTTTTAGATTAAATGTTTGTTAATATCATTATAGTACTATAACCTGAGTTGAGTTTAGACTAGAAGGATCAATTTTTTTTTACTTTCAAAGTTTTTTAAATTGAAAAATATAATATGTTGCTTTTCTTTGTTTAAATTGTATTTTTGAATGTTAATTTAATATTGTTTTTTTAGAGTAACACAGATATTCAAATAGTTTATTTAAATTCTATTGTTGAAATGAGTGTAAACATTTAAATGTTAGCTGGTTAAAATAATAAAAATAATAAAATTGAATTTGTCATATGTTTATTTTGTTATTTTTTAATAGCTTTTGATACAAAACCATCGGTCAATACCATGTTATCAATACCGCATGCACAAAAACAATAATATATTTCAAACCCAAAATATTTTATAACAATACAAAATTCTTAATGATCAATATTCATCACCACTTTAATGTAGATATTATTAACTTGTAAAAAATAGGCTTTGTTACAATATCATGGGCCAATACCATGTATTATGACTACCATATGCCCGAAACACATTACTTATTTCATAACCAAAATAATATTCTTAACCATGGATATTCACTTCTACTTTACAATGGATGTCTACTTAACTGGCAAATATGCTTCGTTATAATACAATGGCTTATCTATACCACATGACCAAAAACATAATTCATTTCACAATCAAAATATCTTATAATACTATGAAAATATTCTTAACCCTGGATATTATTAACTTGTAAATAAGCTATGCTACAATACCATGGCTTATCAATACCACATCCCCAAAAAACATAACTTATTTCATAATCAAATTATTTTATAACAATTGTTAGTGGTGATATCTCCAACATTTCACATGGTGCCTCCATCCATCATCACTCTTCATAGAGAGTCATATGGCTCTCTATGATCCATAATCACCATCTGAAAAGTGGACACATTACACATTACACATTCTTAGTCCAAGTCCATAAATCTCTAACAATATTATTATTTAATAACAATATGACAATATTCTTAACCATAGATATTGACCCTGACTTTTTCCATGGATATTTGTTACAATAGCATGGGTTATCAATACCACATGCCCAAAACTCATAACTTATTTCACAATCAAAATATTTTCTAGTAATATGACAAGATTCTTAACCACCGATATTATTAACTTGTAATGAGGTTTTCTTACAATACCATGGGCAATAGCATGGCTTATCAATACCACAAGCCCACAAACCATAACTTGTTTGACAATAAAAATACTTTATTTCAATTTTATTTTATAATTTTATTTTAACTCAATTAAAAGGAAAATGTTATAATTACCTTTTAAGATATATGTAATATTTTCATAGAAATTAAATTAAGGATTTAAAAGAGCTAAAAATGAGAATACTTTTATATAAAAAACATTGAAATTTATATAATATAGATTATATTATTAAAAACTAGTGTAGATCCATACTAACTAAGGTTCTAAGCAATGAGAGCAAGCAAAGTGACTAATGATAATAGAGTAAAGAGAGTGCATGATTTTTCTAAGTATTTCATTACTGTATTTTAGTTATTATGATTGATCCAAAATATAGGTTCAATATTTTGCATGGCTCATTCTTAGGATAATTTTTTGGATAAAAATTAATTCACCTATCACAAAATTTCCCATTAACTCACAAATCTAGTTGTTGTCTCTGAAATGAGGATCTTAGTTTTACCATTGTAGGTTGGGTCATGTAAGGTTTTAAAGAGTATTTATTTAATAATGTCTCGAGCAAGGTCTTGGTGATTTAGTTTTTGAGTGTTTTGCTCGTTGCCTTTCTAGTTCCTTCCCTCTTTTCACTATGGCAAACTCTCATGATATTGTGGAACTCACAAAATTAATTGAGTGAATGGTTAATGGTGCGTAGGTGCTACTAGCTTCAGTAAACAAACTAGAGGATATGGTGAAATGGAAGCGAAGTTCATTTCAGTGGTTCATGGAAGCTAAAATTATATGGATGACTTAAAGGAGGAAATTTTCCTTCTCTGTGATCACTTGGCTGCATTGGAGGTTTCTTCGTGTGTGATAGATAGAAAATCAAATGGAACACATGCTTTGGTAACTTCTATTGCTTGTGGCCAAAGAGCTCATCACCCTTGCGGTCAATGACTTTGATTACAATTTTGGGTGATTTCTCTAAGTTTTCATGCCTATCTCATTTTTAGCAACTAGTACTATCTTCTCTCCATATTATATAACATGAATGTTTGTAAGTGTATCTTGTTGCTCTAGTTGTGCTTGAGAATCTATAGTTGTAGAATGTTTTGTAATGTCTAGTGCAACCCTCCTCAAATTAGTAAACTCTAAGTTTACTTTGACAAAGATGCATATGATGTAACTAAGTTCAACTTTAATGGTGTTGGGCCCTCTCCCACATTTTTCTTATAGTATAAATATATATGTATTAGTTCCTTTAAAAAAAAGGCTAAAAATTATCAAAATTAAAATTTCACCTAAACTCCTCCAACTTTAGCTTAGAAATATCATAGGTAGCTTTGCCAAGAGGCTACACACGTGGTTCAAGCTTGATACAAAGGTTAAATATTTTCTTGGGTGGTATTGCATTAGGTAGAGAATAATCAATTTATCTACAAATTCATCCAACACATTAGAAAGTGTTGGTAGAATATGTGTCCCCAATTCATCCTTATCTACTTCTCCAATAACTAATACAAAATGTTGAGACTTTAGGTGCCTCATTTCCTCCTCATACTCAATGCAGATACAATTCAAAACTTTCTATGTAGCTTCCTTATTGTCATATGCACAACACAATGCTTCCATCCACCAAGTATCACTAACTTGTCCACAAATGGTATGAGAATTGAGTTCATTCTCCATAGGAATTCCTACCCAATAATGATTTCATATTCATCTAATTTCAATACTATAATGTTTTCATGGTACTTCCACTTATACAATTAAATGTGAATTTTGGATGCTCATTTGTTTCCTTATCCTTAGAATTTATAAACTTTATTAGAGCACCACATGATCCAAATCTAAGTATGTGTACAATATCCTAATCCTCGAAGAATTTTTGTGAGGCACTAGAATCCACCAATGCCTATATTATCCTTTCATTGATAATTAGAAAAACATATGAAAGTTAATTGTGATTTTTCCCTTCATTGTTAGCGAGGGAACCTATGTAATAGAAATATTTCTCCAAGAAGATATTGTACCTTCCATATTACATAGAAGCCTTATATGCACAACTTGTTAAAGTAAATGGATTTCAACAAAAGGTAACAATTTTTTTACCTCTACCTAAATTGACCTACCAATGAGTATCAAGCAATGTCATATTCAAAATGTGAATGGGGTAACACTTTGATCCAACTACACTTGAACCCAAGGCACTCTAAAGTGCTTCATATATGATTATTGTATACATATTAACTTTGTTGAAATTCACTCTAAGGTTTGGTCAGTAGTAATACTTAATCCTTAAACTAAATCACAAATAATAGAGAGCCCTTAAATTTTAAAAATACCAAAAAATACACATCATAAATAATACAATGATATAATAAAGAACCCTAAATTTAGGTTAACATCATCAAATATGGAGGAAATCACTTTACAATCTATGCTTTTTGTAGGAGTGAATATTTACATATCCAATGCAATTATACTCACATGTAATCCTAAAGTTTCATGTCAACTACACCTTACTATTATACCATTTCCTCCCAACTATCTAGTGGGCCTATTTAGTTCTTATTAACTTGATAGTGTGCATGTTCCATGATTATGCATGTTTCATGAGAGAGAGGGGGAAGAAGCAATACATAGCGGGAGAAAGATGGAGAGAGAGGGAGTGACAAGGGAACGATGGAGAGAGAGAGAGAGTGAGAGAGGAGAGCGGGAGGGAAGAGAGATAGGGAGAAATGGGGAGAGAGAGAGAGAGAGAGA
>APFE031660118.1:2587-20908 GCA_000404065.3 Pinus taeda
AATTGTTGAATTTTCACCTCATGATGTTGTAATCAAGGATCTAAGAGATCCTAAACAGATTCTAGCTACTGGTATTGCTGATGATTCCACAAGCTTGTATAAGTTTCACAACTTTGGGTCATCAAATCTTCCCTCAGTATTTGTTGCTCATAATGATGAAGTGAGCAAACTTTGGCATGAGCGATTTGGTCACTTAAACTATTGCTCCCTTCAACATCTATGTAAAGAAAATATGGTGACAGGTCTTCCTATGGTATCTTGAAGAGATGGTGTTTGTTCCGGATGTGTACACAGAAAACATCATCGGGACAGTTTTGAAAAACATGCCTCTTGGCACGCCTCAGCCCCTTTACAGCTTGTGCACAGTGATTTATGTGGTCCGTGGCTTGACACCCGATTGGTCCATGAATTCTATTTAAAGCGCATGGAGGGTCATTTGTAGGTTAACCGTGCATGAGAGAAGCTTATGTAAATTTTCATTCTTTTATTAATAAATTGCCTGTAGTAGCCACGTTGGCGCAGGCCGTGGACTGTTTCCTCTCTGAGGGTTTTAACCACGTCAAAATACTGGTGTATTGATCTGTGATCTGTTTGTGAGCGGTGTCCTTTTGGTGTTCTGTCTGAGGAACTTACCCTGTATATTCCTACAATCCCATAACAGTCACTGCCTGCTAAAACTACACAATTATGTCTCTTAGGGGCCACGAAGAAGGATGGCATGATAGATGAATCTTAAGGAGCTGAGGAGAAAATTAAGCAGACCAAGGAACCCAAGGTATGATAGAATATCAGTACCGCATGAAGATTCCATCTGATGCATAACCCTTTGGAGGCTAGGTATGGAAAACAAGGCACATGTTTTGAAATACACCTCTTAGTGTAGCTTAAAAGATTGCTTATCATTATCATATTACTCTGTCTTCAATGACATGCATGGTTGCAAGAACATAAATTCATTCCATGTGTTTCCTCTACGTGTCTTTCTCCCTTTCAATTGTTTATTACATAGCTTAAAAGATGAAGAGTATTGCCACTTGTTTATTTAAGCTACAAAGGCTGTGACCAACATGATCTTATGATTAACAAGGCATGATTCAAGCCATCCTAAGTTGGATCAAAGATGTTTGATGATATGTATATAGTCAATACACTCATTTGCATTACTCCTTTTCATTAATCCTTGCTTTATATCTTGCATGTACCCTCACTGCTTGTCAGATTTAGCCACCTGTTGCCAGTAGTCTCTTAGCTCTTTCCTAACAAAGTAGGGGAAGGAATTTCCTTCAAACTAATTTCTTCAAGGCTCTTCATAGACGTGTAATCTCACTATCAAACTCTTGAAAATACTTTGCATGTTCGAATATATCCAAACGATTAAGTTGCCACTCAACAACATTGTCAATCTTGGAAGACTCAAGAAAGATAACATCTCTAGATATTATAAACTTCTTATTCATTTCATCATAGATATGGTATTCTTTGGAGGTATGAGTACCCAAAGAATATACATTTGTGACTCCTTGCATTGAGTTTTTTAATCTGTTCCTTAGATATGAAGGCATAACAGGAGGAACCAAAAACCCTGAGATGCCTCACCAAAGGAATGTGGCCATACCACATTTCATAGGGAGTCTTGTTTCTAATAGCATGAGATGGGCACCTATTCTTTATATACACAACACATAGAACCACATCAGCCCAAAACCTTACGAACTAGACATGCGAACTATGCCAACTTCATAGTGAAAGTAATACATTCTAGTGAACTATGTGTTGAAAAATGTAGCAAGAAATTCTCAATTTGTTTATTCCTTGATTAAATTGAAAAAAATTTGAATTTCCGCATCAACATACAACTAGGATGATGTTAACTTGTGTGACATGGATTTTGTCACCTAGTTTACTCAATAAATTCAATTTGGAGGAGTTAGAGTTCAGTTTTACATATGTGATTGCTAATTTGTAGCGATAAAGGTTAATTATCTCATGTTGTGGTTAATTAAACTAGTTCTGTCTTTTGGAGGAACTAGTGGAAGGTCATTTAAGTAGTGGGACTTCAATTAAACTCAGTGATCATCTAGTTAACTGATCCATCAACCAAAATAGTTAGGGCATGTAGAGAAGTCAAGTTCCCTAATATTGGTGGAGATTCCAAGGAAGTTTTAATTTCTTGTAGCTCACACAGTTGCAAGAACTTACTATAACCATAGTGGAGGAGGTAGCTTGAGTAGGAGCTTCTTGTGAAATTGGAGAGGGAATGATTGTTGGTAGCATTAACAACCTACCAAAAATTTGTTTTGCACCACACTTCAATGTTTTGGGCAAGGTTTTTAAGGGTGGATAATTTTTTCTGATGCTTTTTGGTCATGCACGTCCTCACTAACTATATTGGGAGGTCTGTAATAGTTCATTGCATGCACGTCCTCACTAAATATGTTTTGGGATGTCTGTACTAGTTCCTTGCAAATTTCTGTTTGTCAAGGCTTAACTACTTATGAACTTAGGTGCTCACAACAATCCGACAGTTTATGGCACTCTCCAAATCACCATTCCTGAAATGATCCAACAAAACAACTTGAGAGGATGATGAGGAGGGCACACTTTTATTGGAACTAGCCTAAAACTAGTGGAATTGGCTGATCCCAATGGTTTTAGAGTTGTACTAGTCTAATTTGGTGGTTTAGATTGGCTAAGGTTAGTCTTGTATTGAACTGACTTTAAAACACCAAAGTGACTAACTCTCTACTAAACTAACCAAGTCTGAAGAATGTAGTGCAACATAGCTAATGACCACCAAATACTATTTTTTTAATAAAAAATAGTTAAAAGGAAAAATAATATATCTTAACCCTAGGGCCCTACAAAACCTAACCCTAGTAATTAATGGTAATACTTAAGTTTTAAAGTTAAAGCAAAGTTGGCATTCTCCTTATCTTTCCATTTTGAAAAGAAAAGATAAGGATAATGTAAACTTTTACTTAAATTTTTAATATTAACATTAATTGTTTCGGGTTGTTTCAGAGTGGTTGCAACTTCATTCAATTTTGAGAAAGCCAAATTTTAGATCCCATTCAAAACTTAGTGGTGACTGTTTGAATTGCTTCTTTGTAATGAGTCCTAAACTTTGAATTCCAAATTCTCATGTTTATTTATGACATAATCGTCTTCCTCGTGAGACTTTGCAGCAGAAGTTGGTCTTTAATCCATTGCAAGCACTTGACCTAGCTTAGGGAACCTTCAGCTACCCCTCCCAAGTTGCTCCTCAGCATTGAAATTTTCTTTGGAAGAAGGCATTCATTTTATCTATTAGATCATTTTTCCACTGTGACAGTCCAAAAACACCCCTACCGGCATATGCTTGACAATCCATCTCATCTTTACTGCTACCTTATAAAACTCTTAAATCTTGTGCTCGAGCAATAAGGTCTATGGCTAGGTGAAGAGTAGAACTCTAAATATTTTTTGCAATAATCAACCTTGAGTGAATAGAATGTCATATCTACATAGACCTTTGTGAGGGTACTCTATTCTAGGTGATGATAAAGTACATAATTTCCTTATTGGAAGTAGTTAAACTTTTAACATGGTATAATTTAATTATAAATATTTAAAATACTAGATGTTTACAATCAATTTTATAAAGGGTTATGGGCTTCTTAATTTTTTTGTTGGAAAATATTGAGATAGAAATTTGTAACGAGAATATAATGACCTCAATTCTTTGTGAATGCTATAAGTATCTACTAGGTGTATTTTTTTCAAATCGAATTGAAATATGATCAACTTTGTTTTTCCTAACGAAAAAACACACAAACATATTCTATTATATAAGATCTTTTGTTATTGTTAACAAAATTATTATCAACCATGGTTTATTTAGAAAATAACATATATTAAACTATATAATGAATTATTAAATTGATAACTATTTAATATGGGTTGAATTTTAGTGATGTTTCTATGGATCATCTTATGATGTTGTGGACTATTTAGAAGTCACGTCACTAGTAAGTCAAGTTTTCATGTCTCCTCATGTTTATACAAAATAAAGTAGAGAATGGATGGAAATATTTAATTCATCACACTAAAAATGGGATCACAAATTATCTTAGGTTTACACACAATATATTGACAAAGTATCCATGTGAGAAGTACTAGAGTAGAGGGATTGGATCAACCAAGCCTTTTCAATATAAAAATATTAGGCTTCAAAAGTTCATGTGTTGTAGTGATGGATGCATTAAAGAGGGATAATCAAATTAACTCAAACTACTAGAATGGGATATTGATGGGTGGAGGTTAAATTTTACCTATTATGGGAGCCTCATCTTTAGTATCTCCTTCTTCTATATGCTCTCCTTAGGGGATGGATTTTTTTCACAAAACTATTTTGAGCATTAATATTTGTTGATTACATAGTCATCTTGTTTCATTAATAGAATTATATTTCTTGATAAAACAAGTAGAAAAAATCCTATTGGCATGTTAGGATTCAAAGTATTTTTTCCTTCCCCTACTATTATTTTTTAACTTAAGGAGGTGGAGTATTTTGAGGATGGCATATTATGTTCTACTAAGCAATGTGAGTAGGCATTTTACTTAGATTTTCTAGGTAAAGCAATTTTTTCATATGTTGTTAGATATGATCCAAGAGGAAAGTATAAATAATTGTGGTTGGATCAATATATTATTTTTCATCCATATTTTAGAGTGGAATATTTGGAGGAATCAACTTATGTGTCATTTTTACTACTTCTCCCACCTTGAAAATTTCTGGAGAAAAGCCTTAAGATCCATCTTAAGGCCTTAAATGACCACATTTTTTGTTCTCAGCCTTAATAAGGAAATAATTGTAGGGAATATGTCAATGAATATGAGTTAAAAGAGGAGAGAGATGAATTGGGACCGGTTGCTCTGATACAATGTCATGCGAGGTTTGTAACTCTGAATGAAATTGTGTTTAGCATTAAAAGATAATATGACTATATACAAGGAGAGGGAGACTATTGGGTTTCATCTCCCATGTATCTTCATCTTCTATCTTCCTTTATTTTTTTCAATTTATAATATTTACATAATTTTTCCGAATCCCAAAGATTGGGTGTCAACATTTCCGATATTTCAGCTCAATCCAAATTCCTCTTTGGCATGCCTATACTAAGGTCGCAAATGCACCTCATCACACAATTAGTATGTCATCTATTCACCTAGATGGTCCTCAAATCATTCTAAGATCATATTGTCCACAGTGTTCATCTAGACTTACTGTGAAAGTTATGTGCATCAGCTAGCACCTCCATGGATATAATCGTTTCCTCCAAGATATCCTCAAGATTATCAATATGCCACTTTAATATTGCTAATGTATCTCAATTTGTAGTGTTAGGTCATTCAACTAATTCTCACCTTGTCCATTTGTGTGCGAGGCCACTAGTTTCCTCTATTAGTGAGTCATAAGGAAGACACTTGTGCACCTACTGTCTAAGTGTGAAAGGGTGACTACCTTCTTTAGGAAGAAAAGTTCAAAATTGTACACACTATAAGGTCATGGTTTTGATTCTCGTCGAAACAAATTCAAGATCACCATTATGGAGTGAAAAGGGGAATGGATAATATGTGCTTCTTACTTAAGCGATGGTCAAGATAATATAATTTTCGATGTCGTTATGAAGTAGGTTCATCGGTCTGAGAACAATTTGGCGGATATGCTTTCAAGGTATTATGTCAAGCTGGTCCAGTTGCAAATTGAAGGAAAATTTTGCAAGAACTTTTTGTTTTTTACTACAGTAAGCATTGAAATTAATCCTGTAATTAATGATTGGATAAGGCTAGTGGAGGAAAATAAAAATAGCCTTGAGGACATGGCCTGCTGGTAGGAAGTAATATATAGAAAAATAAAAGAAAAAGACACACCAAACTTTAAAGGAAGATCAACAGGATTATGGAAGAGAACAAACAATGAAGTATTTGAAAATCCATGGTTGTCATCACAATCTAAGGAAATAGAGTAGAAATGTGAAGAGGCGTTAAATGCGACAAAGAATTTTTTAACTAGTTATGAGGTCTTGCTCCAAAAAAGAATTGCGAATGATAATGAGCTAATAAGTTTTACTTTTTCGATAGTTGCATGTCTTAGAAAGGATTTCCCCTTACTAAAAACAACATCATAGCCATGATCGTCCAATACAACTATAGAGAGTAGGTTCCTCTTCATCCCAAGTACATACATGATATCTTTTAGATGAAGATGGGAGGTTGACTCCATCTTAAAGGTTACGATACCAATTCCTTTGGTATTGTACCACCCATCATCCCCAATTTCTATGTGCATCTGGAGATCCTTCTCCTCTAGGCTACTAAAGAATTCTTTACATCATGTCATATGGAACGAGGCATCTAAATATAGATGCCACACACTCCCCATTATAGTGGTGTACATACATTCAATCAAGGTGAAGCCTAATTTTAATTGTGAGGCAAGTGCTTCACCTCTTGCTCCTCTTGAAGGATTCTTCTTATACTTCTTGTGTGAACAATTTCTTGCATAGTGCCCAAATTCATGGCAACAAAAAACATTTTATCTTGCTCAAGTCCTTCTTCTTGTCATTGTTTTGACTAGTCTCTCATTTTATTTTGGCGTTCTTTCCCTTGCCCTTATTTCCATTTCCAACCAAGGCAAAATTCTCTTCCCCCTCATATTTGGATGTTATTCCATCTCTAATATTCCACTGAATTTATTCCTACAGCAAATCAGACCGAAGTCTCTCCCAATTTGGTAATTTTTCACTTCCATTTACAGAGTTCGAATAGCTATGTCTGGATTGAAGGCTGGGATCACTAGTTCTCTAGAGGGAATATTTTCTCCAACTCCTCCAAGCTCATCTCGACACTAAATTAACCTAGAGAGTAATGTGAAATTATTTCTCTTTTTTGCAATCAGATGTTTCTGAGCTTGTCCCTCAATGCCAATCCTATTGGTGTGTTAGGATTCAAAGTAACTTTTCCTTCCCCTTATTTAGAGAAAGAAATTTAGTTTAGAGAAAGAAATCTACTCTCACTATGGAAAGCGGTCAAACAAGAAGTTTTTTTTTTTTGCAAGGAAATTCCAAATACATTATCACATTAGTTTATTGGTTGTCATTTATTAATATGAGCATGCAATTGAGGAATGGAAATGGAATCCAAATGAGAGACCATGAAATTAACAAACCTTGGTCTTGGTGTGAGATCTTTGCCTTATACCCTCATTTTCTTAGGAGTTTCTCCTATGATATGGACATGTAAAGAGTCTTTTTTGTGAAATATTACATGAACTATAGATGATGAAAATCAATGTCACTCATCGCTTTATATAGTTTTTCTATGCAAAATCATTAGAGAAGTGGGTGGATATGCAAAGGGCATTTTTTGTGATATATTACATGAAATATAGATGATGAAAATCAACGTCGCTCATCGATTTATCTAGTTTGTCTTGTGCTAAAAATATCAACATACCATTCCATAGGTGAAGATATTATTAAGATCCCCTAGAGGAACCATTAATGAAGATGATCCCAAAGAATAAGCACAACATCCTTTTTCAAAAGTATCTTCATCCAAACATGATCTAGTTTAGAAAGAAATCTAGCTTAGAGATCTAGTTTAGTGAAAGAAGTCTACTTTCACTATGGAAAGGGGTCAAACAAGAAGTTTTTTTTTTTTTTGCAAGGAAATTCCAAATACATTATCACATTAGTTTATTGGTTGTCATTTATTAATATGAGCATGCAATTGAGGAATGGAAATAGAATCAAAATGAGACCATGAAATTAACAAACCTTGGACTTGGTGTGAGATCACTGCCTTATACCCTCATTTTCTTAGGAGTTTCTCCTATGATATGGTGAAACATGTATCCCAACATAGACTAAATTAAATTAACAAATATCTTAGGCCTAAAGGTAAATCGACTCTTCCATATAGTTAGGTCTTTAAAAATGACCTGCATATTTACATGTATATTAGATCCTTTAGATATATTATGGCAATTAATCATCAATATTTTATGTTTTGCTATGCAAAATCATTAGAGAAGTGGTTGGACATGGAAATGGCCTTTTTTGTGATATATTACATGAACTATAGATGATGAAAATCAATGTCACTGATTGCTTTATCTAGTTTGTCTTGTGCTAAAAATATCAACATACCATTCCATAGGTGAAGATATTATTAAGATCCCATAGAGGAACCATTAATGAATATGATCCCAAATAATAAGCACAACACCCTTTGTCAAAAGTATCTTCATCCCAACATGATCTCTCACACTACTATGTGATATTGCATATATTTTCTTTATTGATGCTTATGGATCTTATGTCACCCCAAACTTAATACATCCTCCTAATAATATTTTCACTCCCTATATAGAAATCTTAATAGAAAATATGCATTAACATTTTCCATAATAGTAATGGATATTAAAAAATGCAACCAGAAAAAAATCTAATTCTTCTAAATGAGAACCAATTGTAACTCTAACACCCTTTATATATTTTGCATGGTCAAATTTGTTTTGTTTCAAACTCTTTTTCAATTCATCTAAATGTATTTTCCTATATTTGTTCAATAATTTGTGCATATTATCTTAATACTAAATATTCATTAAACTTTGCCATAATAGTAATGGATATAAGAAATGCAACCAGAAAAAATATAATTCTTCTAAATGAAAACTAGTTGTAACTCTAACACCCTTCCTATACTTTGCATGATCAAAAGTTGTTTTGTTTCAAACTCTTTTTCAAGTCGTCTAAATGTATTTTCCTATAGTTGTTCAATAATTTCTGCATATTATCTTAATATTAAATATGCATTAAAATTTTCTATAATAATAATGGATATAAAAAATGCAGCTGGAAAAAATCTAATTCTTTTAAATGAAAAGCAATTGTAACTCTAACCCCCTTTATATATTTTGCATGATCAAAAATTGTTTTGTTTCAAGCTCCTTTTCAAATCGTCTAAATGTATTTTCCTATAGTTGTTCAATAAATTTTGTGTAATCTAATTATTCTAAATAAGAACAAATTATAACTCTAACACCTTTATATAAATGAGAACCAATTGTAACTCTAACCGCCTTTATATATTTTACACGATAAAAAATTTGTTTTGTTTCAAACTCTTTTTCAAATCCTCTAAATGTCTTTTCCTATAGTAAAACTATAATTTTTACAAATATAGACAAGTTTCCCATACCCTTTGGATTTCCTATTCTTTCTGCTAGCGCAAAATTGATTCAGTAGTGGGGAGCCCATAACCAAAGGGTGGATTTCCTATTCTTGTTACTCTCTCAATTGATTCAACAAAGGGGAGCCCATAACCAAAGGGAAAAATGGAGAGCAGCATGGAGATTGCTAGAAGTAATAGAAGCCGCAGTAACTGTTGTCCCTCCTTATCTTGACACTATTAGCGAGACCACAGGATTTTCTCTTAGCATCCCTGGTGTGCACATCTTGGAACAAAGTGCTCACGTAAAAATACCAAAAGCTCAGGTCCCAAGCACTCCTCCTTTCCCTCATTTTTCCTCTTCAAACGCACAGTCAAGCACTTAAATATCTCAAAATGTATGGATCAATTATAGGACCAAGATGTCATGTTGGCCTCCAAATCCCTTAAAAAACTAGTTAGGGAACCCTAACCAACCACAGGAATGTAATTCAAATCTAGGCTTTGTAGGGTTTATGAATAAATGTACTTTGTTGGAGGTTGTTACCACTTCTATACCCAATTTGCAGGATTTAGGTATCAAGGCCTTGATGGTGTTGAAGTAGCAATAAGTGGATCAACTTGAATAAGGCCCCTCCATAGGCGGGTAACTAGCATTATATATGATATTATGCAAGCCAAACCACAAAATTGTGGCTTCCAACCCCTAGGTAAGAATATTCCCACCCAAGCTCGAATTATTCTCTATAATTATTGTGAAGCGTATTCTCTAGATTACTCCTCTCATTTCCTCTCTTTGGCATGGCAAAATTGGCCCCTCCTCACCGTATCAACCTGGTGCTGTTGCTAGTCTCTAAGAGTTTGGCAATCCCTTGTATAGTGCCAATTGATTATTCAGTATACATAGAACATTTGTTGCATCTAGGATGGAAATAAAATTATGCTTTGTGTACATACATACACATTGTGACTATAAATAAAGGTTATATCATGATCATGTGAATATGTCTGTAATTTTTCTCCTCCCCCTTTGCTTCAGCAATTTTACTTCTAGCACATGTCATGCATCCCTTGGAAAACAATTTTTAGCTAGGTAGACCAATTATTTCTTGTAAGCAACAGGCAACGGTGGGATGAGTGACCTCTACAATTGCCAAGGGTGCATGACAACTCTGTAACCCTGGATTAAATCAAGGGCATAGGAAAAGAATGGATTGAGAAAAATCCTCTCACCCCATTCTTCCTTGTTTTTCACCCCTCTCAGTTCTTCCTAGTTTCTCTTCAATTATATATGCATAGAGCAAGTGTTGCAAAGCCTCCATTGCCTAAAAATCGAAGTCTCTGTTTTATGAAATGTCCATGGAACCCCTTTATGTAGCCATAATTTTATATTTTAAACAATAACAACTCTTAATTATTTCTTTCAAATCTGCAAACTATCTATTGATTAGCTTGCCTTGCATTTTCTTTGTTGTCCATGATATGCTATATCTTTATCATCAGAATTTTCAGAAGTACTTGTGTTTTGAGAAGCCAATGCCCAAAGGTTTTGTTAATTTGGTTCCAACGTATTGACACCTCCCCTTCTTGTTTTTTGTGTTCATTTTTAATTGATAAGTTTCCCATGCTATTCATAAGTTATGTGATGTTATTATTTTGTTGATTAATTATATCCAGAGATGAAGAAACTAAATAGGGAAAATCCTACTTCTATTTTGTGTTCCAGACTGCATTGTTCATTTCAGTGAATGTTTTCATCATAGATAAGCCTCTCACAGATTGAGGGGACATTTTAGGTATAATGGCCTATTCAATGGAATGACAATAGTCAACCTCTTTATGTTATTAAGCTGGTGAATAGTTTTATAGAAGATCCCTTGAATGAAAGAGGAAACCCTCTATATTAGATGGCGATTCTGGATGGTGGACCATGAATGGTTGCATAGGCCCACTTTAAGGCAATCAATTTGGCACTAGTGAGACTTTTAAAATTTCTGCATTAATTGATTTGTAACTGGCAACAATATTCAGCTAAAAAATTATGAAAGAGAGTGGAAACTTTCTTTGTAACTATATCTGAAGCCCTTCAATGACACATAATAATAAAATATCCTTTTGAATGCTTTGAAATTTGAAGTTTCAGATTTGTTTTGCTATAGCATTTCTTGCATTTACCTGATTATTTACTCACCTGATTTGGTACAAGGGCACTGTTAGTTTCCTTCATATTAGCTCTTACTCCTATGTAATTTTTACTTGCGACATTGTTCTAGTATTTGGCATGATGGTTATTTGTTAATTAGCTATTTTGTCTCCCTTTGAATGGTTGTCTTTTATTTCTTGTGTGCAGCCTGGATCAAGGGAGCCCTCTGTATAGTGTTTCATCAAGCGAGATAGCACTACATCTACCTATCAATTGTTTGTCAGTCTGACTACAAGTAAGTTTAGAATTTTCATATTTTTTCCATGATCATAGCCTGTAACTATTTTTTTTCTGTATGTAGGAAATAAGGTTCCATCAGATGTTTGCATTCCTCAAGCATGGCTATTCTGAATTTATGATGTTGATGGTAATTTGTACAAGGCCATAAACTCTCCATGATTGTGAAAATGTGTACTTGGATACTTGAATATTGTCTCTTCTTCTAGGCAAGACTTAAGAATAAGAAGGTGAGACTCTTTTCTTGGTTTTCTGATTATTTATATGATTTTTTCTTTACACATTATAAACTTTTAATAAGAGTAATATGTACAAGGCTTTAATATAAAAAAGGAGGTCCGCAATTGCAGACTCCGCAAGCAAGTCCAAAAGTAAAAAACCTGGGTTGCCCTTGGCCAAACCACTCATAAAGAGTCTACATTATTGTCCATCGACATATCATAAAAAGAGACAAGGAACAACTGCCTACCTAATGTTTAAACTTGGATATGAACATCCTTTTAATGTGCCATCCTAGTTTTCTTATCCCTAAAAATCTATATTACCCCATTAAAATCTGGACTTCTTGCCAATTCATGTACTAGTAAATGTTTTCTAAGCAAGTAGTCCTTGTAAATGCCCATATTTTTGTTAGAAAAAGGAAAACATTTTAATGGATGTTTTTGCAAAATTATTTTATTCCACTTTCAGTATTGCCTTATTGCAGCCATCTTGGTAGGGAATGTTAAAAATGTAGCAAGCAAGGTCTTTTGGCTTGTGCCTTAGCCAATGAAGGCCTCGAATTGTCCTCATGAGTTAGACTTTGGTTAGGATGAGTTATTTCCAATTTACTGGAATAATCCTCAAGTTTGCATGCGTAGAGTTGGAGTTTCAGTTAAGTGGAGTCTTCATCAGTTTGACTACAAAATAGGGTGGCAGTTAGTAGCCAAGTTAGAACAAGTTAGTCTTTAGCCTTGGTTGAAGGAAGAGTGAGTTAGATCGCTAGTGTTTATTGGAGAGAGAAAAAGTTAAAAACTCCATTGATGATTGGAAGGAGAGCAAGTAACACTCTTAGTTAACTTGCAATTAGAACTCTCGCAATTAGAACTCAAGTTCTAAATTTGGAACTGGGCCTCCTTGCATGTTCGAACTGGGCCTATGAAGGAAGGATGAAGGCATAGGGATTAATAGATGTTAATTTTAGGCATGTTCTATGCTTAGAGAAATTTATTTCAATTTTCATAGTTAGCTCAATATCTTTTCCAGATTAGCAATCGCATCAACATTTAAAGTAAATTGCAGATAGAACATAAACATAGATCACAGAAGACAAGCCAAGACAAGAGGACACAATATGTGGTGCTAGCCAAGGACACACCCAATGTGGGGAAACATTTGATCAATTATTCTTATATGTTCTTGAATAGTTCAACAGAGAGAGAGAGATAGTACATTTACAATAGAAGTCAACACTTTGACTTATCCAAATAAGAGCGTAGATCATCTCTAAGAAGATGATACATGAGATAGCTGAAATTAGTTGAAGACATGCTACTTCAACTGATTCTCCAAGGTGACTCCTTCACCTATCATTGTGTTGCACCTTGTCATCATGTTGCACCTCACCGTGTTGCACCCATCATCACTATGTTGTATATCATCATGCTTCATTAACCATTACTGTACCCATCATTGTACTGCATCATGTGCCATTGCTACACCATGTTTGCCATACTATCCCATGTGCTTGTTGCACCATGCTTGTCACCATGTGCTCACTAAAACTGGCCTACCATACTGTTGTTTCATTGTAAGCATGCCTTTGTTGTTGTCCCATTGTTACATTGTTGTCCCATGACATCATTGTAACATTGTTGCTATCACGCTGTCATTGTAACATGCTGCCCATGCATCTTGCTTACGATACTGCTATCCCAATTGGATATTGATGTTGTCCCATCACAACTTCTATCTAATTGTGCCATGACACAGTTGTTGTCCCAATTGTATTATTGTTGTCCCATCAATTGTGTCATGCAATAACTATTGTCCCATTTGTATGCTTTCATTGTTGTTTACACTGTGACTAGTTAGGGCATCTGGTCATGCTGCGACAGCCCTTAACCATCCACCAAAACATCCCTTAATCTCTGCGGCCCTACTAAGGAAGAGTGCCCCACATACGAGTTGTTGTTCTTAGCACAAATCTAACCCAAAACCTCTTCACGTTGTCACCTACAACCCACTCAAAAAAATTTCCCTTACCTTTTTGTTGCCCCAAATAGTCTTGCATTCACCCTTCTTCAACTTGGCCTCCAAGCTCATTTCCTCAGTCCTTTAACAACAACTCGATTAGCCTTGAACTAGACCTTAACTCCCTCGCTGCCTTGGCCTCTTCTTGTAGCATCATATGTTGTCGTTTCTTGCACCCAAGACACTTCAATAGACCTATGTCTAGGGCTTGAATGGACCTGTGGTTAGGGCTGGGTGGACCTGTGGTTAGGGCAAATTTAAGATAGCGTTAGGGTTGCTTTAGAGCTGTGGCTAGGGCTTGTTAAGGCCTCCTACATAGATGCGTTAAGCTTCTTCCATGAGCTCCTTTAGGTCAACCTAGATCCCTTCCATAGCTTCGCTGGCCTATCTTCTTTGTTGTGGCTAGGGTAGCCTCCTTTCCTCCAACGTCTAGGGCTTCTTCCTCCTAGATTTTTCTCACACTAAATCCCAAGACAAGTGGAGAGAAATCGAGAGAGAAGTTTTTGTAAAATGAATCTCAAGTCATCTCCTTTTATACTAAAATGTTGAGAAAATGTGGCGGTTATTTCGTTGCTAGCCGACCTTGACGAATTTTCCCATAACACAAATAAATTCATAACTCCATGAATACTTATCAGAATTAGATGATCTTTAGATCAATCCTACACCTCTCGAAGAGAGGGATCCAAGAAAAATATCAGCTGCCATAAATAATATGCCCCCCACATGGAGGTTGCCCTAGTTTCCAATTTTAACAATAGATTATGAATTAGCGACTTACCTTGAACTAGTAGTGGTAATCTAGTGGCCAGTTTGTTATTGAACCCACCGAGCCAGTCACTAACTCAGTTAGTTTGGTAACAAATTGGCTGACTCAACCAAGTCTGAGTTAAACCAACCGAATCAGCTAGTGGTATCTTATGAGGTTTGGTTACTTTACTAAGACTGGTATTTTCACTACAACTAACTGATATAAATGTTTTGTGATTTGATCTAGCATAACAGTGGTGTCTTGCATTGTTCTTGAGTGCTAGCCTTGGATATTAGGCAGTGATACCTTTCTTTCACATCTTGGGTAATTAATATCATAAACTTCTTTGCAATTATGAACTGATACATGCATAAGAATAAGCTACAACAATTCACAAATTTGTTGGCAGTGGCATTTTCATAGTATGGTCACTAGTGATGTTTTATAGTTTAGTTTTGTTGTAGAGGCCATTTGGAACTTCCTTGGTTATGTTTTTTTGTTTTGATCTCTATATCATGTTTGTACTAAATTCTAATTAGTAATAACTATGTATTGGATAGTGCACTGGGTGCCATTTTGATATAATAGATATATTCATGAGCCTACTTTGATCATATCTTGTCTTCTCTCTATATTTGTATATTCTAATGCTTTGAGTTTGGAAACATGAATTTTATTCAGGACTTCATTGGTTATGTTGCTTCATTTCTTCAAAAGTGACAACATCAAGAATAGAGTATAATGTGATTACATTACAAATAGCAGCAAAGAAACGTCATTTTATTTAAGAAACATGACATGTTCCCCAACACCTACGTGTCTTTACACCACATGATGGAAAAGTACCCTAACATTTTGTATGGGAAGATGGAAGCATTTAGAACGACATATCAAGAGAAATCATCTCTCTATGGGGTGGAGGAGGGCTTCAAATAGTTATCTATTGGCATTAGTAGATTGATAGGCTATGACGTTCTCAGAGATAGGGGGATTAAAAATCCCTATGATCAATGGCGAAATCTTAAGTTAGTGTCTGTTATTCTATAACAGTTAACTATGAGGATCTCTTCTCATGTTAATCTCTCCTCTTATTGTAAGAAGAATGCGAGCACATACATGAATTTTCACACTTTGAATAATAGCAGACCTGAGCAATCCATAGCTAAAACAATGTTGTAAGTGCATGCCAATCTCTTCCTTATGTACAAGATGAGGGATGAGTGGTTGAAGGGATGGAAAAAGGTGTGAGATGTATTTTTTAATGATATGTGTTTGAACATCAACATTGAGTTAGTATTAGCCAGCTTGGATCTTAAAGATCCAGTGCTAAAGCCGATCACTTTTGATGATGATGATGATCCTCTTTAGATGTCATCCTCCACACCAAAAAATGTAGACTTTGGATGGGATATAGAGGAGGAAGAGGATGGGGGAGAGAATAGTGGCAGTGGTGGTGATCTTGATTATTCTAACATGAACGACAACCATTTACGAGCTATCAAATTCTTCCATCTATGATTCTAGTATCCACCCTATTTTGTATTTTCCATTTGTTTCCCATTTACAGTATCAATGATTATGTAATTTATTTTGATTTTGGTGACATAAAATGAGATGACAAAATTATAATTAATGTTTCTTACTACTAACCTCTATTTTGTGTATTGAATATTCTAACTTCATGTGTACGTCATATAGTGACTAGTTGTAACAATACTTTGTAAATGTATTTAAAAACTTGGATCTTAACGTCTATATTTCATTTTTATATTTGTAATTCATTGTGTGTGTGTGTGTGTGTGTGTATAGAGAGAGAGAGTGAGAGAGGCCCTCACTTAGGCATCAACAATCTCAGTCTAGTCATCAGATTGAATCACATGGTCAAAAGGAGCAGAAGGAAAAATAAGATTTTGGAGAACACCAAGACTAATAATTGAGAGGGCATGTCCAAAGCTTCTCATTTCAAACTAATCCCGCAAGGGTTTCTTCCAAATCTATTGAGCTTATGAAAAAGTTAAACGAACTCTTGATACCAGGGTTAGCCTAGAAACTGCAACCAAATGATTGGGATTACTCTAGAATGGGTAAAGGTTCTCATTTGGTTGACAAGTACAAAGAAGCATATAAAAAAATCGAAATCCCCAAATTCATGGAGAAATTTTCTCCTAAATACAAGCCAAATTTTGATTCCCTAAATGATCTCTTACACCTAGAATAGTATGAAGGTGATGCAAACTAATGCATAAGAGCTAGGGCAAACAAAGATTGAATATTTTAGGGTGATTGGTCTCTATGGCACTATTCTCAACCTATGCTCAAGGTTTCTCTCTTTTAAGCATCTAATCACTTTGGTAGGCTTTGCTAACAAATCCATGGTGGAAGAGCCTATACAAGAAGTATTTAAATAAAAAATGGCATCCCGCAAAATGTTTGACAAAATTCCTATGCACAACCGAATCAAGCCATTGTGTATATTTGATGTTATATGCCAAGTGTATGATGGTTTGAGTGCAGGCCATGTATTTGAAGAAATTCTCAACCATCAACCATGGTTTCAAACTATGTTGCACAGGGACGCGACCCCCCAAGGCAGTGCAACTTAGGTTTCAAAACATGACCAAATCACTCTTAAGTAAATCTTTAATGATGTGGATGCATTCTAGAGATTTTGTGGTCGATATAAACTTGAACTTAAAGCACATGCAACAGACTCTGGTAGAACAGCAAAAACTTATATTTGAAGGTTAACAAATTGAGGATCAAGCAATATTATCACTATAGCATATACAAGGATTCAACTCGTCAGTTTTACTCATGCATGGAAGGGCTGTGGGCAACAACGCGTCTTCATCCTCCAATATTTTTTTAAATATGTGGTCCAAAATAATCCACCTACTCCATATGCATCAATATCTCCCATGCCTAGTGCATGTACTATGGAGAAGTTAGAAGAGGTGGACTGCCACTGGTGGAGTTCTCAACATCAAAGGTCACAGAACTCCACTCAATCTTTACAACAACAACAAGCATAAGCATATTTAATTGTATTGGCCCCCTTCATCAGATTTAATGGGTATTGGCCTCTTCATCAGATTGTGAATGTGTTGATTCAAAATATATAAATATTAATATATTAATGTCATGTAAACCTGCATGGATGCAATGTATTCAATGTTCACAAGTTAGCAAAGGAAATATGTATCGAACATGATAGTTTAGCAAAGGAAATATGTATCGAACATGACATTTTAAGGTTAAAATATTGTAGCACATGTCTTCTAGGGATTGGTGGGACCACACTGTCGTGGAGGATCCCTACTGTCTAATCATAACCTTCGACTATTCCTGGTGTTTTTGTATCCAATCGGACAGCAAGAAAAAAAAGGGGTCAATTCCCTATGCCAATTCATTCCTCCCATGAAGTGAAAGAAAATAAAAGCAAGGCCAACTCACTGTGCCAATTCATTCCACTCGTGAAGTAAATATAATGATCCTTTACATCAATCTTCTAACATTTATATGAATATTTTAGTTTTATGGAAAAGGCACCCTACATTGTTTTTCAACAAATCTCAAATTATAAACCCACAGCATAACTACTAATTGCATATGCTGTTTGAGGAAAATAAAAAAAATTAACCCAAAAAAAGCCGAAACGTGATAGATTTTGGCTAAAATGGTC